>JACJUY010009915.1:6548-18010 GCA_014220935.1 Platorchestia sp. MABIK | reverse complement strand
GTAGTCACTACATGAACCAATACATCATTTGTCCGATTTGGCTTTCGGCTCGTTACAGAACGTGGAAGGAATTGCATATCAGCATTACTGTGACGGAGGTATAAAGAGAAAACATTTGGGGTTAGTGAGTGCAACCATTCTTGGTAGGGGTCCAGCCGAGTTTATTTATGAGGAGTGTTGCATGATTACTTTTTTACAATTACCTTTCCGAACCACATTACCTGCAAAATTCACGCATTTTTGTAGTTCTTTCTGAAGAAATTGAGGTATGTCTCCTCAGATAAGACTGCAATAGTCAAGACGAGATAGATCAAGTTAGGAAATAATCAAGTAATAGTCAAGTTAGGAAATAATCAAGTAATAGTCAAGTTAGTAAAATATTCTTTAGTTTTAATGCAAAGAGAGGGGCAAGAATAAACTAGTTGAAAGTTATTGTAGTAAAAGGAACGTTTTGAGTTACCGCCTATCATTAGTAAAGAATTTCAGAAAAGATACAGAATTCAAGAAGCAAAACTTTCGCGAAAGTAAAAAGTAACATTTTTTTAGAAGAAAACACAAAAGATATAAAAACAAAAATCTAAAAATGCTATGACCTTACTATATGTAATTGATACGAACTTTGCTGATTGTTGATGGACGGTTTGGTTTTAAAAATGAACAAAGATTCAAAACTGTTAAAGTCTAAAACAATAATATTGAAGCATGCCTAAGTATTGCAAACTAACCACAATCGGGCAACATATCACAAGACTCTCTGTGGTTCCTTATTACCTTGTGAGGTGGAAATGTTAATTGGACACCAGTTCGGACACTTTTTAACTGTGTTCCGCTTCTTCAGTCTGAAGAGCACGTCTGGCCAATAGTCATACTCCGATGCACATCGTGTTCAACAATAGCATCAATAAGAACGTTCATATCTGCATAATACATTTAGCGATTTCACGATTGTAACCGACGTTATTGAATGAATGAGCGTGGAAGTAATTTATTGTTCATGTAAAATGAAGTCGGTCTCTCAGAAAATTTTAGTATCAACGAGAACCCCTGCAGTTACAAGTGCGTACCAATCACAAAGAAAAGAAAAAACCGTTTATTTTCGAAAAATTTAAAACATGATGTACATGACAACATATTCAGTTTTAAAACTTTCTTATGTAAGACATTCTTAGACAAACGTACCATACGAGGCGTACTAATAGACAAACTATACGAGGTGCACTGATAGACAACCTATACAAGGCGTATTAATAGACAAACTATACTAGGCGTCCTTACAGACAAACCATACGAGGCGTGTCAATAGATTAACCCTGTCAAGGGCGGATTTAATCAGAAATATCTCTAGGATATTTTATACTGCAAAAGCTGGCTGACAACTTCAAAATATTTTAAATACTACTATAGAATTCTTCGGAATTCCTAAATTATTAGCTGAAACGAAGTAAGAAAAGACAAAAAACGCTTTACCGAAACAGATTTAAACACCGTTGTAAATGATTTTCAGGTGGTGAGAAAAGGCTAGTCCCAAAGTAACTTCTAAAAAAACATTGCGCAACACAACTCGCGCACCTAGAAACGCGTAAACAAACACACGCAAAATAAAATTCATAGCTTATTCAACAAACGGACAGAAGAAAATGCTCCTATGCTCAAATTGCACTTTATTTCACTTGTAAATAAATTTTCCTACCACACGAGTGGGATATTTAATAAACCTCATTCCCAAAAGATGTTGGTAGAACACAAAACAGCGGTGTAGGCATTCCTGCCATAAAACTGTATCGTAATAATTAGAATTTAATTGTACGGTTACCTGGTAATTTGATGCTTAAAAATTGCATAGGGTCTGGTGATATCAGTCGTTAAATTTTTTCAAAAGCTAGTTTGTATTTTATTACTGGTGGATTTAAGGGGCAAATATTGTTAAGAGAACATATAAAAGTCGAGCATTCGGAAAAAAAAGCGAAAACATTAAAAAAAATTGGTAGTGCATGTAGAAATCGCGCGGCGTCCTACGTTTTAAAGCAAACAGGGTCTGTACATACACTGTCGATTTATTCATGAGTTATAAGCGTTTACTCTTGGCTAGTTTTTTTCTGTCATCTTGTTTCGATGACTACAGAATGACTTGCTTTGTACGAAATAAACAGCAGTTGAAAATATCGGAAACCAAAAGTAATATTTACAATTCTAAAACGAAATGCAGTCACCTGAATTGAAAATGTTTTCTTTTGTGTGTGTTTGATTTTTTAAAGTGAGCTGAAAATTTTAAAATATGCCTTTATTTGAGGAAGAAGCAAAGAAGGAACACCAAATTGAATTTTGAGAAGGGGAAAAATTTCATGTTAATACTTCTAGACAATAATTTGTTATAATTTTTTTTTTTGAGGGAAAGGGAAGAATTCGCAGGATAGCTTTTCTCAAATTTACGTTATCAAACAGAGTTTGATGCAAAATTAGTACACTTTTTCTTTTTGCTCGCAGTGGTACAGTGGTTAAGGGATCGGCCTTGCATGTTGGAGACGAGGGTTCGTATCCCGGCACTGGCGCGGCGATTTTCCCCGTTGGGTATAAGGGAGAGCTCAAGCACAATACCCCACTCAACCCAGGTGTCGGAAATGGGTACCGGCTTCACGGGGGAACCGTCATGGTGTCCTAAATATAGTGTTATTTATAAGACATTTGAAAAACCAATGCTTAAGATCAAATGTATCAGGCTTGATTGGAAATAAAGCATCCTAAGATGCCGATGTTTGTTTTTTTCTTTTACATTTTGGTACATATTCATCTAGACTAGTTTGGATCTCAAATACGTATTTGTTGTGTGCATGGGATTTAGGAAATATGTTTAAAGAATAATAGATAACTGAATTGTTGCTTTAGATATACGTTTTACTTGCAACAATGATAGTAATTTTCTCAACGACATGCTTGTTTTATTTCTACAAAAACGAAAAGCTCTAATATATGACTGCGATTTCATTTTCGAATCAAGAAAATCATTTTTTGATTCACTTCATAACTTACTGATAAAGAGATTCCTAGGGGTAAAATTAAATTCATAGGCTGGTTTTAAAGAGTTGAAAATGCTTGATTTTCAATATATTTAGCATTCAAGTATTTCATTTTACAAACAATGTAAAAATATGAAATTCTTTGTATTTTTAGCTTTATTTGTTCATGTATTTCGTATTATTCCCATGCGCATTTATCAAACGGCAATATAAATCTATTTTCATTGAATTTTCATGGACTGAATTTTTTTTAGTAAATGAATATGAGTCATTCTGAAGTACTATTTCCAAAAATACAATTTTCGTAGTTTTAAAAATTTTTAATGGTCAGTAAAAATATATTTATGACATTGTGATGAAATTATCTCGGTGTAGAAATTTTATTTCTCAAACTAATCTAGTACTCGCGCAGTAATACTGAACTGTTTTTCTTTTCACATTCTGGCAACATCATAGTTCTATAAGAGAGTGGTTAGTGTAGAGGGAGAACGGAAAGCTTCCAAAATGGTGAGATGCAGGTTATTTAAACAAATTTGTTCAAAATTTTAATGGAAACTCTGATTTGTATTCATGTGGTTTTGTTTTGTGAAGCTGTGTCGTGTGAATTAGTATCTGTGAATGTGCTGTAATTTTCATTGGAAAGTCGGGTTGAGCGATAACAGATAGTTTCATGCTAGGCTTGGAACAGCAGCATTGAACAATTGTATAAATGTTCCTGAAACAAAATGGCTATGTTATCCGTGTTTAAATTGGATGAAATAATGTTTATCTTCGTTGTATAAGGGTAATAGTCATATCTAGTAGATGTCATTGTCAGCCATATATGTACAAAATGGAAAATTCAAAGTAGGCCTTTAATAGATTAACATCTAACCTAATAATATCCGTTGTGTGTTTATTTAGATGTTTATGTATATATCTGTTTGGTGTCCGCTTCTTAAACACAGGATGTCTGAGTTTGCGGTATCATGGATACCGAATTTTTCAGTATAAGATTTAAGGATGGCGTTTACATGCATTGATATGTTTGATATTTGATTAGTATGTGTTCGTTTAGGCTAGGTTTGGTTAGATTAGGATATGATAGGTTGGGTAATATTGACAGAATTTTTACATGGGTCCACTAAGGAATTTTCATGGGTCTGAAGAATTTCCACGGGTCTTGCTCCTATCCTCACAATATCCTTGGTTTATTTGTTTAGGGTTTGCTTCTTCCATTTCTGTCATGCTCATAAAGATAGCCATAATGACTGTATCTGAGATACGAGTTTCACCAGTGCGCAAGTCACTGGCGCAAGTACAGTAATATGGTTTTACACGGGTGCTGGTGGGATAGATACATTTGTTTGTCATCCACATCTGAAAAGTTTGTTCAAGGAAGGTATTGAATCGCGTCATTTTTGGTTGGCTGTGCACACTAGTGAAAAATAATAGTCAAGTAACATGACTGAGCTGGTATGTGTACTTTTGCATAATTCTATGAAAAAATTGGATGTTTTCTTGCTCATTGGCACTCAAGTGTTGAACTGAACTGACCTGCACCTGCAGTGGGAAATAATGAGACTGTCTTATTTTACTAAAGTTGAAGTGTGGTTTTGGTCAATATTGAATTTAAGCCTTTCACTGAAATGAAAAATTCGGTTCCAAACTATCACTAAAGGAACACATTTAAAAATGTTTTACACGAATGACATTCTGCTAGCTGATGCGTTATTTTAGAGATATAACATTAATTACGTTTAGATAGGAATAACATTACATGGTCGGTTGCTTAGTCGCTGCATTTTTGGATGATGCCCACTTTTCTGGCGGGACATGCCCACTTCTTGGTGGGAAGTTAACACGGCTCGGCTTGGGCAAGTTAGGGTAAGCTATTTTAGCTTGATTTGTTTTTTTAGATTAGTTTATTTAACTAACCTACCATAACCTACCCTAACCTCGCCCATCGTTACGGTAATACCGTATTACAGCATATTTACGTGTCCGTTCCTTCACTTTTAAATACGACGTTCTTATAACTTCAAAGTTGAAAAACTCAAAAATAACGCATCAGCGAGCAGAATGTCATTCATGTAAAACGTTTTTAAATGGGTTCCTTTAGTGACCCTTTGGAACGGAATTTTTAATTTCCGTGAAAGGCCTAAATTCAATATTGACTGGTTTTAAATATAGTTAGATTATAAATTCTGTCTATTTGGATAATTTGTGATTTTCTTGTAGAAAATGTGTACAGTATTATTTAAATTTTTGCATAATTTGGCAATCCAATGACTGAAGTTGTTGTCTGAGTGTTGAAAATCAAGTATTTCCTATACACTTACATTAACAGTAGGCATTCATATTGAGACATTGATGTGTAAGATTGCCTTTAGGAATCTTTCTACAAATTGTGAGTTATAAGAAAGACCTCCAGACTGCAGTACGTTTGAAGTGGAAGGAGTAAATGTTTAAACTCTTGAGTTTTATATTAACAAGTTTTTGGCATGCAGAAGTAAAAAAATTTTGCTTTAACATGAATAAAATTTGTTTTGTGTAGAGCAATTAAAATGGTGATTGTAAATGGAATTGAAACTATGTTGACCCGTGTTTTGGTTTCCAGGTGAATGTTCCCAAGTCGCGCCGTACATGCTGCACCCGATGCAAGAAGCATCAGGTTCACAAAGTTACACAATACAAGAAATCCAAGGTTAGTTTTATATACATTTTCTTTTTGGAGTTGTGTGTTGGACCATACTAAACTTTAACCTACATTCCATTTAAATGAAATGCATTATTCCTTAATTAAAAATTAAATGGTAGTATTTACTTGATTATCTTGCTAATCTGTCTCAAAATTAGTCTCAATCTTGTTATGATCAATGATTATTTCTGTCTACTCTATAGTACAACCCATTTGTAGGTGATTTTTAAGAAACTCCGGAGTTTCCTCAGACTTTGTCAGCCTTCATTAAAATTGTAGCACGTCTGTTGCTAATTACTTTTGTTTCTTGGCAGATGTTCTAAAATCGTTGCTTATTTCTGCTGAATTATCATGATGTTAGTTTGTATGCTAATGGCTGGGAAAATGGAAAATTGGATTTTACATTTTTTGAACATGTGTGGGTAAAAAAAAAGCAACCTGTAAATTGATTTCAAAATATTAAACAATACAAACAAATGGTTGTAAGTTTGCCTTGGTTTGAATTCTTGCACTTTATTTACTTTTAAACTCTCCTTATGCTTTGGATGGTCATTTATTTTGTAGCATTTTGGGGGAGATTTGCTATGCTGTTTTGGTGTTTACATGCAAGCCAGTAGCCATATTTTAAACCTGCCCTAAAGTGCTGTGAAGTACATGGGTGTGCAATTGACTGTAACTATTTTAATCCAGAAAGTGATGAATCTTTAGTAGGACTTGCCTAGTTTGCTAAGTATTTTAAATTATGAGTGCATATTCAAATTTTATTTAGAGATAAAAGTGTGCAAGGCGTGTTGCATATTGTGCAAGTTTCTTTCACTGTCACTTGAAGTTTCTTATTGTATGACTGTTGAGTTGTAATCTCTGAAGATTGTAAATCAGCTCCACACTTGGCAACAGAGAATTATTGCCACTGACAAGTAAAATATTTTTCCAGAATTATCCAACCTGTCTCTAGTGTGTGAAAAATGTTGAGCGACATGCCAAGTATTGCCACTCTTTTCACATATGAAATGATAAATGTTTGTCATGCTTCAATTTTTTCTTGATATGAAGCTATTCATTTGTTTTATCCTGCTCGTTTTGGATATTAAATTTTGTGGTTCAGTTGATCTCATGTATGCTGTTACCAAATGTTCAATACTTTCAAGTGATGTTGCTAATTGTGCTTGAGGGTAATTCTGTCTAATACCCATGTTAGGGTCTACGCTGAGAGAGGGTAGGCCTTCTTTTTGTTCATTTAAAATGTTTTGTGTTGTTAAGGACCATCTTTTTTTGGTTTGCTGTTCTGTTTTTCAGCATCTCTTAGTTTTTTCTTAAACTTCCACCTTGTTTCATAACCTTCCTTCTTGCTCATTTATAATTAATCTGTAAAATGCCTTCCAGAATGTCTGTGTTCATTATATAGCTATAATGTTGCAGTGAAGAATTTTTTGTTTTCTCTACTGAAGAGGGTGAAGCAAGAGATGGTTACGTCAGTATATTGGAAGATTCGTTTTATGCGTAAGGGCTAAATTTGTACATTTTATCATTGAAGTTGCTCATCTGGTAGTATAATTTGGAAGTAACCTTAGCATAACTTTAGTGTGACAGCTAATGTGAAAAACTTACACTGATAGCTATGCTGCTACCATCACACAAATTGTTTAAAATCCAGCTTCTGATTTGGGCTAGAGATAACTGTTGCTAGTGTATCCCATCCTGGTGAACGTGATAATATTGAGCAGCTCCAATTACACCTGCTGTGCTAGTAGTAAAGCCAATCTCGCCTGGGCTTCTGGTTGTGACTTGAATTGTTCTTGTGTGACCTGTCGTGGGAGATCCTGGTTGAATGCGTAGGTGGTCTCGTATTGCATTCTTCTGATTCTCTCCGAGTAATTCTCCATCTTTATTGTTTGAATGAAATGGTTGTGGAACAATCTGTCAAATTGTGGTGCAAATATTCTGCACTGCAGTGTGCAATTGAGTGGAAAGGTGTATGTACTATGAGTGAAGACACTTTGTTAATATTTGTTAATATTTATAGTGAAAGGAAATTACGTGATTGAAATTTTGATATTTTGTATCTAGTATTCACATGAATGGTATATCATAATAGTTATACATTGAAAAGTGAAATAGTCACTACTCAGAGATACAACTATTGTATCGATGGAAATTAGCACTTCCAGAGGAAATATGCGAGGTCATGAGCTAAAGGTTAGGTAGGCCTTCTTTTTGTTGAAATAGTCGGTTTTTGTTTTGGTGAGGATCATATTTTTTTTTTGGTTACTGCTGTTCCGTTTTTCAGTATTTACTGTCTTTGCCAATTTTTATCTTGTTTCATAAACTTATTGCTCAACGTACCGTTTCTATGTACCTTTTGCATAGATTCTGCATTCGCTTAACTCCATAGTAAATGGGGCCTTCCTCATGCGGTTAGGAAGGCTTAAACTAAAATCTAATTTTGTGAGATGATCTACGTACCATTCGTAACTGTACATCATGCACAAAGGCCTGTGGTATTATAATCACGTCAGCTTATGACTGTCCTAATTTATCTGAAACCTGTGTTCATACCTCGATGTCTCTTATGCACCGATGTCGGTATTGTGTAGTGAACAGCTGAACTGAAAAAATGAAACTTGGTCGAAATTTTTTATTTAACCTATCGGTTGTAACTTAAAACCTTGAATTTAACCATTGGGTTCGAAACTGTGGACTTCGTTTGTTTGGAATGCCATCAGCTGTGTTTAGTTTTTGACTCTAGTTTAATTTTAATCTATATTCAGAACCTCTAATGCATGGTTTTGTAGTCGATTTTTGTTTTGTTTCTAAAATTCTTGGTCTGGAGGGTGCTGTTTTTGCGATCATAACCATTCTATAGCGGACAAGTTAATATGGTGATTAAAGTAAGTTGTCAGTGATTAATTCAAGTTCAAGCATCAATATTCCTGCTATTTTAATTCCTCGCGGAGGGACAAAAATTGTATCTTTCGGAATTGTGGAGGCAAAATGGAAGGTAGTGAGGTGAAAGTAACAGATTTTTTTGGTCAACTGCAGTTTCTTAACATATTCCTTTTTTCTTCAACTCTTGGCCTGTTTCGTAAAAATCTTTCAATCTGGCTGTTTCTGTGCTCAAAATGTGACACATTTTGTGCGTAGATCGTCTTTTCCCTAGATTGCATTTTAGATTGGGCCATCCTTTCTTGTGAACATTTTTTTTTAGAAGTTGTGGAGGCTTGACCAAAGTTTTCAGTTGAATCTTATTTTTTCTCGCATCTCAATGATCTCCCTTTTCAGGAAAGGAGGTTCTCTCAGGGCCGTCGCAGATACGACGCCAAACAAGCTGGCTTCGGTGGTCAGACGAAGCCCATCTTCAGAAAGAAGGTAAGTTCAGATATGACGAAGTGCGGTATACTGCAAATGAGCTTGTAGATGCAAGTGGTTGCACCAGTTTAGCTACGCTTCGCTTTTGCGGCTGGGCGTGGTGCTTATGGTGTATGGTAGTTAGCCTCGACTAGGTTCAAACGTTAGAGGCGAAGTACTTCTCCATTGAAAATTAACTCTTCCTGTAAATTCTTAGGTCGTCTTTGATTTCCATTAGCGTGTTGAACTGGCATTGTTTACAGATTCGTGAGTTATATTATGTCGATGCCAGCCTGCGTGGTGCAATGTCAGATAACAGCTCGTTCATTTCTACTGTACATTTTTAGTTGTCCTGACCTATTGAACTTGCTAACAAATGATGCTATTTTATTTACAGTTAGACTTTGCCAACGGTAAAACTTTGACGTAAATCATAACAGTTCACGTTTCGTCATCTTAGTGGTAAATCGGTATAGACAACTCGGGAGTCACTGTTTTCAAACTATTGACATCGTTGTAGCGGTACAGCTGGTGGCAAAACTTCTTCTGTTCCCTTGCCAATGGTACACTGTTTTTGAGGTAAAAATTGTCAAGTTTGAGATATTTTCAAATAATCGGTCTGTTGCTAATGTTCAAATTTTAATGGGAAAAAAGCTCAACCTTCACGATTACCGTGTGAAAAACTCTAGCAGGATAGTAATGTTGAGAGAAGTTATGCTGTCAGCTGTATTGATACAACGGTACAATTTGTTCAAAAATGCGGCTTTAGGTTTTCGTTGATTACTGCGGTGATCGCTGCATTCAGTTCCTACCTAGTTTTTTTTGTTTTTACTACAACGAAAGTTTTCATATTTTCTTCGTCGCAACCCGCTGAAAAATGGAAATCTTAGACTGGCTTGCGATTTAAGTATCAAATGCTTTGTAATGAACTGGTGGGCTGTTCTTTTTTATTCTATAATTTTTACACTATTTTTTTTTTTTGTTCATGTCAGACGTCTCTTTTCACCTGTCGTTTCCATGACGTGTATTTTCAATTTATTTTCCANGCTGTCACTCGGTAATTTTGGTCGTAATCGTTAACGTACTTGTGCCGTTCTCTATACCAGTGTTGCGAAACTGCTGGATTTCGGCTATGATCTCTGGTGCATTTTTGGAAGTGGTTTCAGCGTAATTGTGTGGTTGGTGTGCATTCAGTTAATTTAAATTTCTATCTACTTATTACATCTTATGATTTAAGTATCCGTTTTATTCTAAATGCAGGTTTTAGAAGTGGCATTCTGACTGGGATTAACAGTTGTGATTCAGTTGTTTTGAATACCATGCAACAATTTATTAAAAATGAAAGAAATAAGTTTTTTTGTGATGCTCGGTCAATAAATACTAGGATGGCGTTGAGTATTCCATTAGCGATACTCATGTTGCTTTAATAATGTAGCCGTTTGCCTACCGCATTTTACTTTAGTAATCGCTAACAAACTACTTCAAATGGCCCTTATTCCAGTCTGCTATCGAGATGGGAGGGTGCTAATATCTCGAATGACAGTTTTGGGCTCTATATGAGACCTTTAAATCTCTGGGAGAGCCATCCAATTCTTTGGCTTTTGCCGGCTATCTGGTAAATTTAATTACGTAACAATACAGAAGTGTTTTTGTGAGACAGTGGCTTTAGTCATGGTCTAGTCTGGACGAATCATTCATCGTTAGCTGCCTTGTTGTGTAGTTTTCAAGTATTTTCTTTGCTTTGTGCAGGCAAAGACCACCAAGAAACTAGTGCTCAAGTTGGAGTGCTCTAAGTGCAAGCTGAAGAGGCAGCTGCCCATCAGGCGATGCAAGCACTTCGAGCTCGGTGGTGACAAGAAGAGGAAGGGACAGATGATCCAGTTCTAATCTGTCTCGCTCTAGTATACGCTACGAGCCTTGATTTGTCGTTTCCTTTAAGCCCAACTTAATTTGTGAGCGTGGTCGATATCAACTGGAAGTTGCAATCAAATAGAAGCTGCTTTTACTTAGTTGCGGTAAAATGACATCCTAAACGTTTCAATTTTTGCTAATATTTAATGAACTAAGTTTATAAAAGTTGACAAAGCTCGTTTTGCGCAGAAGATGGCTTTAAAGAATTTCTACCTAGAACCTGAGTGGGTGACATCAAGTTAGTTTTGGCGTCCTGAGCTGTAATTCTTGCATTGCAAAAGCATTTTCAAGCGTAGACTAGTAAAGAAAGTCCACGGAATGCAAGTCTTCCACTGTTTTCTAGATTAATCGTAACTGAGGCACTTGTTAAATGAATAGATAGGCATTCACAGTTCTAAAACTCAACCTACGTTCAACCGTCCAGGTGGAATTCTATATCCACGCCTGTAAGTAGTTAGGATATAACTCAACCTTCAGTTTACTCGGACTGCGGTAATGAGTTGAATACTACC
>JACJUY010009914.1:14536-31150 GCA_014220935.1 Platorchestia sp. MABIK | reverse complement strand
CACGGACAAGCGCTCAATTGCACTCTTGTACATAGGATGCATTATTGCATTCTCTAACACGGCTGTTTCTTTATGTACGCCTATCACCTTCAATGTGCCTACGATTAATCATCATGCATTTTATGTTTCTGTTGACAAGTACTGAGAGTGGATGATTCTCTTGCTGTTGTGCTACTGAATAATATATAGGTATAATCATTCTTTCGCAGGCTTTATGACAAGAACTGCAAAAGCATGGATTTTTTGCATGTCAACTCGTATTGTACGATTGAACACATTATTTAGACATGGGTGGACTAGTAAGTGTGTTGAAAGCCTCAATTCATTTTAATTTTTGACGTTTAGGAGCGAAAAAAAACGGCCATCAATAGTTTAAATTTTTATCACAAGTAGATGGTTCATATAGAACTTTAACACTGAATTAATTGAACACAATTTTTTATGCAGGTAAATTGATTTTCCGTGTTAACGTATTCGGCCATTTTCTTCTTCAACGGCATTTAAAATCAAATTTTGTGTAACTCACTTTTCCTCAGCTACGATTGCGTAACATTTGCTGTTTTTTCTGCAACGAATTAGAGACATTGAGCTTCACGAAACTGAAAGCATAGTTTTCTGCAATCGTGTTTTTTATAAGTGAACCTTTTAAACTTGCAATGTCCCTCCCCAGCTTTAATGCAAAAAATGGAATAAAAATGCATTTTCTATCACTCGAGATTACATCATACTGCTAAATTGGTTTTGTACACTCGTTGAAAGCCGCTCTTAAAGTTCTGACCTCAATTCTTGTAATTCTAGTTGCAAATCCTGCCCAATTTCACCGGTTTTCATCATTTCCAGAATCGCAATAACTCAAAGGGACGCACTTCATCCCGCCAAACTCATTAAAGGCGAAGATGCATGGGGTTCCTAATATACTGCTTTAATTAAATGTCAGTAACTGTTGTAGGGTGATGCTGGTAGATGTTTGGTGATCGGAGACTTTGAGAACTGTTCACGATAAATTTCTCTCTATCCAACGAGAAAATCTGAGTACGCCAGCATGCAGTATTGTTGGGTATGCAATGCAGTTACTTGACATTTTTTGTTGGAGAAAAATCGTCCCACTGCAGCATAAGAGAGGTTACTAGCCTCAACGCTGCAGTAAAACCAGAGACATAGTTTCAAGTAGTATGGGAGAGAGTTGTTTCGACTCTGTGAGATGAAAAATATCTACTATTCACATTTCATTCCAGGAAAGAGTTAAATTATTTCAGACAAAGATTGTGTCTATGACTAAAAATTTGCGTCTCAATTGCTCTTTATAAATCTAAAGTGTTTATGGAAGACAGCTCGAAAAATAATTCTAAATGAGCGGTGACAATTTTGAGAAACATTCTAAATTATGCTAATCAGAGGTGGAGAAAGAAAAGAGTCAGTGTCACTGTAGACAAATTGCTAAAAACAAACGTTTTGGGCTTGATATGAGTTCATCTTCAGTGTTCTGAAAAGTCCTATTTAAATCAGTGCATATGAACATTCGTAGTTAAAATGCACAAAATAAAACCAATTTTAAACAAACAGAAAAAAAGTTACAGCAATTGCACTGTTCAATTACATTTATTCTGTTTCTGACGGTGTCTTAAAACACACAAAGACTGAAATTCGGAGTTCAGCTACGTTGAGGGCTGGTTCGAAAATATCAGTTTCCATTCGTAGTGGCATGATCATCGTTAAGAACATCTTCCCAAATGGAAGATTTGGGAGGCTTGTACAAAATTTGCCGTTTAGATTATATAGATTAGACGCTCTAATATGTCATTACAATTTGTCGTTCATTTTGATCATTTTAAATTCGTACATAACCCTTGAATTAACAACTCGCCATTGCTCTGAAAGTTCTATGAATTATTAGGCATGGAAGCGCCAGTGCGGCCCTAAAAGCACGGCAATCAGCTCCGCATAATGCGGGTAATTTTTGTCATTTCCGTGCGCCCAGTGCAATGGAGCCGGACAATAATTTATCATTGTTTGTTCACGCTGTTGACTGTGTGTTAGCGCACAATTTGAACGCCTCTGTTTGTGATAATTTGAAGATCAGCGGACTTTACAACTCACTTGCCTCTTTTCAGCTCTTTTCTGTGTAGCCTTGAACAGGGCAACTCGAATGGGATTCAGGTATGGTAATTACGGATTTGAATGAATTGTTTCTGAGTGTAGGGTTTAATTGCCAATGAAATACGAGAACATCGGAGTAGAATTCAATTTAAGACAAAACTTGTGAGCGGAAAATGAAGCTTTACAAAAGCTGTAAAACTGCGATGTATGTACAATCGTACAAGAATATTTTCTAGCCTAATCACTACTGGCTCTGATTGAAGTATTAAAAACTCTGCTTGGAGATTCCTAAATGTTCAATTGTATGAATGAAAGTGTTTTTATCTGTTCTCAAAGTATTATTTTGTTTCATTTGATATGGTGTTTAACTTTTAGTGATTTTTTCAACATTCGTCAATAAGTTTTTGGATTGAGGAGCTGTTGTTGGATTAGAGGGTATTTTCAAATTCTGACGTTGGTGTGAGGCATAGAGCAGCATTGGCTGTGTCGATCCACCGTAACATTAAGTGGTTGCAAGTCTTGATCGTCGAGCTGCCTCTCTTCTCGTGAGGCTTCTAGTCCAAAAAAGAAATTCCTCGAGGATTAACTTTCAGAGTACTTATGAAATCTGAAATTTGAAATAATTCTATGCCACTGCGTTAAATCTTGGAGACTCATCTGACACCAGTTGTGTAATTTGTACTAAGATCATAAAAATGTAAATATAAAACAAAGTAAACACAATTTGAATGAATCGTAGTTCCTGTATTTTGCCTTCATTCTTAAATGAATCAGGAGGCAGGAATATTATTGAGTGGTTTGATTGTTACCCAAACATGCCTGAATGCCTAAAATATTCTCGTGTATATAGTCTGAATGTTACCTAAACATTCCTGACTGACCAAAATAATCTTGCGTATTCTGAATGTTACCTAAACATGACTGGCTGCCCAAAGGAGTCCTGTCATTTCTATGCAGCGTGCCTTGCGTGCGTTATGCAGCTCGGTATTCGGGCTGTCAATGCTTAATGCTAAAAATTTAGCATTCAACTTCTAGTTTGACTTATATTTATTTTTTGAACGGGCATCGATGTATAAAATTCCTATGCCACTGTGATTCCTGCATTTTGAGACCGATGAGACATTCCAGATAAACGGCAACGACCTAGTCGTTCATCTAAATTTTGAACTAAAACAAAACAAGTTTTAAATTTTTTCGCTCGCCTAAGGGCTTTCGCTGCGAAAATAAGATTTGCATCAGCTCTAGGCAAAACAAATTGTGCAACACGGGATTCTTTAGTACATAAATTGCTCTTTTCTGCTTAACGTTAATTCTGTTACTTTCAATATTCAAGGAAGCGATCATTTTTGAGTTGAATAGTAAATTTTTGATGTTATAGGAATGCTTGAAGCAAGCTTACAATATAATTATGCTGCTGGAATTTAACTCCTCATTGAGACCGCTTATTAGAATCATTTCTACCTGAATTTTTCTCTGAATAAATTTAATAACACTTCATTTATTACTGCAATCATTATCACGACCCATTACTTTTACTCAACGTAATGACCAACCCAATTTACAGCACTGCTTCTATGATATTATTTTCCAATGCCGAAATACTCATCGCAGCAGTCCGCCATGTAAATCACGTAGGGATTTTCGTGTCACTGATAGTTTGCAATGGAAGACCTTATTTGTAATGGAAGTTTAAAAGCGCACTCGGAAACCACAGGTTTTTCGTGACAGAGAAAGCTCAACAAATAGGACCAGTCCAAGCAACAACCTGTAGCTCAGTTCTTTCTATATGTTCTCTGGTCTTCCATTACGATGTTTCCATAAGTTGAACTCGTGAAATATGGCTTTACGATAGCAATACGCTACAGGATGCAGCCTGAAGATGCTTCAAAGATGAGAATTGTATGCTTTTGCGGGCCAGAACACTCGTATGTCAAACGTATCGGCACAACGGTAGGCGCGCCCTGAAATGGACGATACAGCCGCAGGTAGGTGCCAAAATGGAAGTGATGGGGACATTGAAAGCGTGGAGAAATGATATTGAGTTGGGGCATGCCGCTAGACAGCATTCCTAGGGCCATTCAACAAGAGTTAAAGCCTTGCTTACCGATTTCTGCCAAATAAGTAACTGCCCCAGTAACTACAGAAGATGGTGGAAACTACTCTTGAACTGTGTACTACCGTACTTTTCGATGAACCATTTTTTAAACGTTAGGTATTTTTCAGAGAGATTTATTGGAATGATTTACTGTGGTTTCCCTATTTGATCAGTAAAATATTCTTAAGTCTGCGTATCTCTGTAACAGTTCGTAACACAGTTCTACCTCACAGCTATGCATGCCTCTTAGGTCTGCCCCACAGCTATGCCTCAAAGGTCTGCCTCACAGCTATGCCTTACAGATCTGCCTCACAAGACTATCTCACACCTGAACTTTAGAATTCTGCTTTACAGTTTTGCCTCACAATTCTACCTTTGAATTCTGTTTTAATGTTCCTCCTCACAGTTCTGTCACACGGTTTTGTCTCACGGTTTTGTCTCACAATTCTACTTCACAGTTCTGTGTCATAGCTCAGCTTCACAGTTCTGTCTCACACCTCTGTTTCACAATTATGCCTCAGAGCTCTGCCTCACGACCTCACAATTCTTCCAGCATCCGCTCAATTCACTCAGCTAATTGCATTTTAAGAGGATCACCGCTTGGTGCTTGCGCTCATCGATAATCGCATGAAATTAATTGAATTTTTGGTCGGGCTGGATTATGCTACTTGAAAGGATCTGGTAGAAAAGTTAAAACAAGTGAACATTTTATAGGGTGATTCATTTGAAAAAAATGTATACTTTAAGCATATCAGACCTCCGTGACACGTCGACACTGGGTGATTAAATTATTAACTTTTGGGAAAGGTTTTTTTTTTCGTAAAATGAGCATTTGTAAAAGACCGTATCAGTAATAAAGCGAGAGGAAATTTAAAACTTTACCATATGTGACTAACAAAATAGAGAGTAAACAGTGACAACCATCTTTTCGTATAAACCAGCAACATTATTAATCTTTTTAAATAAATTAGACAAGTCGTGATGTTACGTGATGATGGTGTTATATGGGCTCATGTGAAGAAGTCGTAGATTTGTTAACGATTTATAAAAGAGAAACTAATAAGTCCTTTATGCCCTGAATGCTTTGCACAATTATCTGGTGTGCAGTGAACTATACTTCATTAACTATACTTCGCACAAGTTTGTTTAAAAACTCAAGTATTGCACGCAAAACCGACACAACAATGAACTTTGCTTGAAGATACCATGTCTCTAAGTCCTTACATTAATTTGGTGGAAGCTTTGCATTTAATTTAGTTCAAAAGAAGCTTGTATTATTTGTGTGACGAATTCGTCACAATAGGGTGTAAAAGAGCAATGGCCTTACAAAAAAAATCTTTAGACCGCTGCATTGAATCCTATTTTGATGTACATGATTGGGTGAGTGGGAATAGGAAGCCCTCATAACGAAACAGCTCCTTTGACTTGCAGTGATGAATCGCACTTCCTTTCCTGATATTAGGAGTATCTAATAAATAAAATTGGAAGTAGTTTAGCCTTCCTCACCAGAACAAACATTTTCGAAGAGAGGAAGGATGAGGGCATCGTTTAGTATGGGTCTGAAGGTAACGAGAAATCTATATACAGTGTGTTCCCACACAAGATCTTCTGCGCACAGAAACAGTAAGTTGAGGAGGAAGGTCATGAAACAATATAAAAAATGAAGAAGAAAGTAGAATGCGGTGAAAAACAGGACGGAAGTGAACCGCAAAGAGGTAGTCCTTAAAAAAAACAAAAAATAATTTTATTTCAACAAAAAGTCGTCCTACCTAACCTTATGCGTGGGACTATACAATTTCATCTGGGAGCGCTGATTCCCATTGATACAATTGTTGTATTTTACGGTGTAGATGAGAATGTCTAATCAATGAAATTCTTATTACCAGTCTTGCATTAACTCTCATGAATTCCACCCACAACCTCTGCACTATGCAAGGGTTACTCTCTGTACCATGAAAAATTTCATCGCGTAAAGCTCTTAAATTTTCGAATTTCGAATAAGATGCGTTACGGTGACTGATATCGATCTGTTGCCCTAAAATCTTTAAGAATTTGCTCTATCTACAAGTCATCCTATTCTTCACCTATCGATTTGCTGTCAGAAACAAGATAGTACAACATTGCATGATGCTCGATCTTCACTACGATTCCTGCACAACATATTTTCAGTTCAGGTGTTGAAGATCTTACGAAAAACTTACGAAATTAATGCTCCGAGGAACATGATTCAAATTACTATGACGAACATTTGAAAGAGACTTTCAAACTGCATCGATATTAGCGGTTGCAACTTGAGTAAGTCACAAAATTATAAAACTATTCTAAACAAATAATATTCAAATAACACTTGCTCACAGTTTTCATGCGATATGTTTAACCTTTCTAAGGAAAATAATATTAAAATAACACTTGCTCACAGTTTTTCTTGCGTAATTTTAAACTTTATTTTAATAACATTTACAATTTCTTCATCATTTTTTCTGGTTTTTCTTTTGCTCATTTTTGGGAATTTTTTTTTCAGGGAGTCGACATTCAAAATAAATCGTATCCACGATACAGACGGTGACAAATTTAAATTTGATCGTTCATTAGTGCTGAAATATTGGTGGGGAATTGTGTCCTATTAATTTCTACATAGATGCCTGACGCTGAAAATTCCCTTATGTCATTAGTGATAGCAGAGGGTGGAGGACGACAACTATACTACAGCACAAGCACACCTAAAAAGCAATGAAGGTTAGCTGAGGTTTACGTCTGTAGTTCTGCAGATATTGATAGATATGTGAGTTTTTTCTACAGATATGACGAAATAAATGTTTGTTTTTCCATTCATTGTTGAAGCTTAATAGCGCTAATGAAGCAGTATGGAATTCATCTAAAATAATGAAAAGTGAACAGCCTATTACTTCACAGAACCGACAAAAGACTCTTTATCAGGGTCATTTTTTGATGTTGAACACACGTCATTGGCCGATAAAATCTTCTTTTCACATAGGGCCTGGAAAAAATTCTTGGGGCAGGTAAATTCATTCAATCGATAAATTTTTTATATCAGCGTGAATGAGCCATGAATTTTTTCTACTATCATTGTGATGAGGAGAATTGCAATCATTGCGATTGTAATAATTCAAATTTGGTCTTTGTTCTTTTCACAAAATTTTGCGTCAATCCCTCCATCATTTCTTTTCTAATTTCTATTGCTAATATGTTTAGTTAGTGCGGATCTTTTTAAAAACATATTATTCATAGAAACTTGAGTTAGGTGTTTGAATGTTTCTTTACAGTCCGCATGTACAACTAACCATTATTGTTGGAAAAATATCACTTAAATTTAGCCATCATTTCTCAAAATTCAGGTATAAATTCAACTGTTATCATCATTGGTACTATTACTTGCTCTAAAAAGGGTTCATATAATTTACAATGGCAATTTCAATACGACTTTAATATTTTAACGAATATCTACCAATAAATTCCATAAACTAAGAAATTCATACCCTTTAAACTTCTCATTTAACTGTGCTCAATTTACGTTATTTTTGAGCAGAGCATCATACGGTTTGAAGTCTGAACCTTTAGCATATTCATTCATTTTTTTCCTAACGATTGACTTCGTCTGGTGAAATCGTCATTCGATATGCAAGACAGGCAATGCATATTTCAAATTGCTTATATTATATCAGAGAAGCATAATGAGACTGTAAATATTCTAAAGAAAGGAAGAGAAATGCGATAATTTAATTGTGAAAGAAGTGTTTCTGTGTCAGAGTGTGAATTTTTCTTCGGCTCTTGTGTAATTATCTGATTAAATTTTGAAATTTACTTGAAATTAAAGATCATTTATATATACTTATGCCATGCTAAGTTTAGTAAAAGTAGTTGCTTGAATGGGCGTACGTAGATTCTACGCAACAAACGCATGGGCTTGGCACTATGACTGGATTTCAAAATTTAAAAGTGCTCGTTATATTTTAGTGAGTCAAATATTTTCATTTCTTGTTGCATTGCTCAGGAAAGTAATTTATTTTTTGGGGTAATAACATACTTTAAAACAATTTTGAAAACATCAAGCACTGACTCGGAAGATTACACGAAATTAGTACTGTGAAGTTGTAAGGCATGTACTTGCTAAAAAGACCAGTATTTTTTTTCAATTGAACAGCATTGAATATTTATTGCATCGACCACGAATATCATTACTTAGCCAAATCCCATTGAATCAAAATGAGAGGAACCAATCAAGCGTGTGCATGCTTTGGCATCTGAGCCCATTTAAGCCCCTCCGGCCTCCAGGCCAGTAATCGGATCCAATTCCCGCCATGCCCCGCATGATGAAGGCGCATCAGTTGTAAAAATTAGAATTTTGTTCTTGCCTCAGCAGCACCACGGCGTTAAACAATGCTGGGAAAGACGCAGTCTTGCCAAGAACTTCTTTGTTCGAAGTTCTTCACAGCTGGTCTCGGCTTGCAGTGCTTAAGACTAAATAGAAAAATTTACTGTAGACGGTATGGGTATGAGATTGAAACGTAAATTAAACTGTATATTGATGAAGAACCATGGGTAGTGTGATTTATTTTCATACGCTTGAAAATTTAATCGTCATTTTTCACGTTAATTTCTATTATCGCTTAAATACATTTTTAACGTATAAACATCTCTTATACGGTTGAAGGTTGATAGAATTTTATGAATTTCTCGAACAGAGATGAAATTTTTATCAACACACTGTGAAAAATTTCTGATCTGGGAATTAGCATTTCAACTTTTTAACATACTTTTCTACATTTATAGTTCCTTCCAATGTTATTTAAAAAACCTGCCGCTCGTCTAATTGTTTAAGATAGTTTAAAAACATTTAACTTTAATAGTTCATTCGAAGCTTCCATATTATGCCTAAGAAAAGAAGAACGCCCTAAATTAGATCTAAATGATGCATTACTCTGTTCAGCTCGGGCGTCTCACGTTCCCTCTCACGGTTGAAAAGAATACGTACTCGGTAAAATCATTTATGAAGTTTCATGAGACGAACGCTTGATGAATTCAAAACCTGTTCGCGTAACAAAACAGCTATTCCTGAAGTTTTCATGACTTCATTCCCAGCTCATTCTCTTAAATTTTCTCAATTACCAATTAAAGTTTAATAAATTGGGTTATTTTGCATTCAAACCTTCACTGAAAATTATTCAACGAACGTTACAATGTCAAATTTAATTCTATTCATGCGATTATTCGTGTTGATGCACATGACTGTAATTTCCTTACGAAAACTGTCCCTGAAAAAAAAATCAAACTATGGAATCATCAGCATTCAGAAATATATTTGAACTCGCCCAGGTTGGGTAACTGTATGCTGAAGAAGATGCTTGTTTATTTCCTAACGAGAAATTGGACACTCTCTAGAGAGGCTTGGTGACCGAGGAAATACCTTCTGAAGTCATGGGAACATAAATCTTCTCAAGTTATGTTGTGAAACTTTCTAGTTTTGAATGCAATCAAACAAAAAATTAAATTTGATTTGATAAAAACAAAATGTACATTAAATGTCACGAGGCATGAAGTTGACGGGAATTGAAAATAAGTCATGTAAAGTAACTGTCGCCGTGTGCTCGCCGTGGTAGAGTGGATTGCTCGCCGTTGGAGAGTGGTTAAAGGCCTCGCCTTTCTGTGAAGGTGTCGAGGGTTCGAATTCCGGCGCTGCGCGGCGATATTTCCCCGATGGGTATAAGGGAAAACTCAAGCACAATACCTCACTCAACCCAAGTGCAGGAAATGGGTACCGGCTTTACGGGGGAAACCGTCAAGATGTCCTAGTGTTACTTTTAAGGCATTTGAAAAACCAATGTACAAGATGATATGTATCAGGCTTGATTGGAAATAAAGCATCCTTAGATGTCGATGTTACTTTGTTTGTTTGTTGTTGTGAAAAGTAAGGTACATTGACTACTGTTGATTACCCTAAATCGTAGTAATTAGCCCAATATCTGAACTTAATACTATATTACTAAAAAAAAATTTTTTTCCCTCCAAATGAATACTTTGACGGGTAGGATTTAAATCTAATCAAGATCGAAAGGGTAGAAGTCTTTGTTCATTTTGAAAGTTTACAATTTTTTAATTAGCTTATCTTGTTTTTTGACGTGTTGAATGGAAATTAAAACCAATTTTTATAGCCATATTAATGCAACTCTGAAATGTATGGCATAACTGCTGTTTTACGTATCTGAAAAAGTGTGGAAAAAATTTTTTGTAATTATGCTTTTGAGTTAAACAAATATGAGAAGACAATAACCTTTTCAGCGCGTAAAATGAGCAGATATTTTTGGCATCAGTTTCAATTTTTCCTTGCATATTTGTAACACTTTTATGTATATCAAAATGCTCAGTGTTTCCCCTGGACTCCCTTATTTTAAAGAACAACGCGAGAGATTTTTAAAGATCCTTTGTCGTGATAGCCCTCCCATTTTGTCTTGCTGCATCGTAGCTGCAATGTCTTCGGTTTACTTTGATCTGATGGGAAATTCTTGAAATTCTTCAGTTGAACGACGGGAGAAATTGTCGATGTTTGCTGTGGGAGCGTGTGAGATGGGAGTTTAGCTCACTCAATGCCTTAAGGAAACTGAGTCTTTGCGGCGTATATACGTTAAAATAATTACACAAGAAGGTTAATTCTATGTATTTCAAAGCAAAATGTACGTAGAGAAAAGCCTAAATCTGATAATGAGTTCCTTTGTGTTAGTATTGGAGGGAAATTAAAGTCAAAAGTAAGTCAAATCTTTGTTTCAAAGTCCGTGGAATTTTTGCGTCGATTACATTTCTGGTCAGGAATAATTCAGCTTCTGTTTCGTCCGTGCGTCAGTCAGTCAGTCCAACGCTACGTTTTAATAGTTTTGCATGTATTCAAAACCAACTTTTGTCTCCAGTCTCTATTAGAATCCTTAAATTCTTACCCTTACCAGTAAGCAGGTTGTTGCTTTCATTTTTTTAGAAACGTTTGTAATGTTGCTATAATTTCTCTGAGCATACAAGGCTACGAAAAGATTTTTTAAATTTACAATATTCTGCAAATTAAATTGGGTACAGCTTCGGTATAAACTTGCAAACACTCAAAACTGTGTTTGAAATGTAATTATTTAGGTGTCGAGTGAGTTACGGTTAGGATCGAGTGAGATACGGTCAGGGAGGTTAGTTGGGAGAAAAAATAACCGTAAATTTTTCAAAGGTGCATGGGCTTACATAAGGTCATTTAATGCAGTAGCGGCCAAATGTTCTTGCTTTAAAACGAAATATTATGGTAATTTTCTTTTAGTTATCATTCATGGAACTCAGTTCGGTGTGAACTGTTCATCGAGGCTTTGAGAATGCAAGAACGGCGTGAGAGATCTCTTAATGTCCTCCAGAAATGACGTTGGTCGATGAAGGGTTGGGGAGAAGTAAGGCTTTTTACAATAGTTACGATATGTTAGTTAAGGTTAGGCTAGTGGCTTGGTTAGACTACATTAGGCTATGATGAAATCAATCAGACAGAATCAGTTAGTACATGAACGATTTTTTCAAGGCTCCAGAAAGATATAATCCCTTCATTATATAAAATAAAACAACGATTTATAGAAGTCTTCATGGTCAATTCTAAATGGTTGTTATGATTATGAATGTATAATACTTCGCGCTGCAATTTTATAACGCTTGCATCCTCACGTTTTTAAAAGAACTCAAAATTTTTCCTTTGCATGGAAAGAGATAAAGTACTTGCCGGCTCATCGGATATTTCTGACCGTTTAATTTCTACGAGTTTGCTACTTTATTTAATAGGGGTAATAAATTAGCTGTGCTCGTTTCCTGACATTCTCATGTCTCTTAAGAAATGCTCGGCCTCGACGGTGCGGAACATGCGGAACATGCTCCGCATCACGATGCACCACCTCCTCATATGGCAGCCAGTTGAGCACTAAGCTCGCATGCTTGCAGTAGGCGCAGCTACTTAAGGCCTGTGTACACTATTCAACTTTTCGTCAATCACAAACACACTAAAAACCAGAAAAGAAACACAAACTTTTCTGAATCATGTCCATACTACGTTCCCGGCGGCGTGAAGCCTAAGTACACTGGCAGTAAGTTTTTATTTTTTAATTAAATTCCCATCAATGATATCAAAACCTATTAACATATTATGTTATCACTATTTAAATATTGTACACGCTTCGTAGTTAATTTCGGTAAATACAATATCAATACAGTCCTACAACTTACTGTATTCGCGAGAAAAATACCATTTAATCGATAAAATAGGAAACAAGACGTAGAAACCCAGCAATGCACGAGTAAAAACACCATCAACATTGCATAAACAAGCCAGTGTTCGCTGTTTCTATGAAAGTTTTTGTTCGGAGTTTTCCATCAGTTTCGAAAACACAAACACCCCGAAATATGGCAGCTGTGTTCTTGTTCGCGGACTGCCGAAAAACACAATATTCGGCTGAAAGATTGATAGTGTAGACGGGCCTGTATACAGCTCTTCGAGACACGTACTTGTAGGAATATTTCATAAGGCATATGCCATTTTTATCTTTCATTTTATTTTATCGTACATCTAATTTTTTATTTAGGCATGGGTTGTTATTAGAAGTAACCGAGAGAAGCGCATTGAAACACGCACTGACATTTACTCATAATTTATGCAAATCTTGGGACCTGAAAAGTCACTTCCAGATTTTTTCCTTCAGAGACAGAGAGCTTGTTTTCAACTACTCGGTTTTACAAGTTCCTGCAATGAAGATTTCTTCATTAAAATTAAATGAATTAAATTTTTTGAATTTCATCCGGTAGTTTTCCAATTCGTGTTTAAAATTACTGTATTAAGTTTAAAAAATCGAAACTAGGCCACGGTTACAGTTTTTGCTCGGTGTTAGTTTGAAAATCCGTATCATCAAAAAATTGCTTACAAGAAATAGAAGGCGATCATTAGAATACAATTCAAAATTGAAAAAATTTGGTCGAATAATTAAAAACTTCTCTTGCATGATTTAAGTGAAAAACTACGAATCGAATGCTGCATTACGACTGAAAAACTTGGAAGAAGAGACTGCACGATTTTTGTGCTTCTGTCCGGGCTCAGCATTGAAGTTGAACAGTTAATCCCTACCCAAAAATATTATAAATTCCATAATTATAAGAGCGAGTGAACATTTTAAACCCTGATTCCGTGAAAAATAAATTTAGATTCTTCACACACAATTTTGTAGTTTTGACTGATGAATATTATCATCCAAAAACCTAAGATGATAACGTGGAGCACGGGCTGGACAAAAAATTCAATTTCGTTTTTTGATGTAAATTCCCGCAACTTACCGAACTGAACGCGGAGCGTGAAATCCGAAGTGTGATGCGTGAAGCATGAGACGTGAAACATGGAGCATGAAACATGAAACGTGGAGCATGAAACGTGAAAAGTGGAGCATGAAACGTGAAACGTAGAGCATGAAACGTGAAACGTGGAGAGTATGATACCCGGAGTGTGTAATACCCACGCTCTTTTATTCATGAGATTATTTTCGTTAGGTTCACTTCCGGTTGTTGTCGACAATGGGCCTGTGAACGCACTTGCGACCGTGTGTTAGGGCTTGTGTTTCACTGGTGTTCTTATAGGGATAATACATATAAGCAATAATTATTTTAAGCTAGGTCCTTTGGCTCATTGCGGAAACCTAACAAGAAGCTTATAATGAATGTTAGTGATCGAGAGCAATAGACAAATTCATTAAAATTAAACTCCCAGAAAAAGAGACGTTTCCTTTAAATCAGCTATAAATCATGGTAAATTAGAGAAAAGGAATATTTCAAACATAATACATCGGTTTAGTAAGGTATCCCTTATGAACAATAATGAAAATATCAGGAAAGTTATTTCACAATTCCTAATTAAAGAATAACGAACACTTTTAGCAACGTTCGCTCTGTCAAACATAAAAAGAAAACCAAAAATGAAGGAAAGTTTTCAAATTAACTATTCTCCAGCTGTTGGAAAGTTTCTTTCAATTAAGTGATATAAATCAGAAAATGTATTTCTTATGGGCCTTGTAGATTCTAAAAAACATCAATTTATTAACATTTAACATTTAACATTTTTTTTTTTGGGAAAATGAGCTTTAATTTATTTCGGAAAATGAGCAATAAGTGAAAAGAAGATTGACCGAGTTGGAAAATTAAGAATGTGAGGCAAAAAAATCCTAAATAAACTAACTCCGAATTCCTAAAACCTCAACTGAACCGTTGGAAAATATAACCGCACGTCAGTAATTTTCGACATAAAATGAGGCGTAAGACTCTAGTTGCATGGCTCAATTGTCAAGCACTGCGCTCAGTAAGTACAGTTCTGCCGCTCGCTGGCGTCCTCTAGTAAAGAAAAAGGTGTGCCTCTCCTGACCGGCACCAACTGGTCAGGTAGAAAAGCAGGTCACGGTTATCTGGCCTGCTCCGGCCCCTCTGCCAGCAAATTTGGTTTACATCAATGCAGTTCCGGTTAAAGCAACAATAGCATAAGCTAGCAAATGATAGTGACGCTTCGAGTACACATAAGTGATGAGTCACACTCACAACGCAAACAAATGAATAAAAGTAATTGTAAAAAGTTAGACACTGCACATTTAATTTTGATGACATCTGTTTGATCGTCTGGGCGAGTTTCATTTTTTATTGCATTCAGACCTAATATAGACAGCTCATGAATAAGTTAAACTAATAAGGCTGCAAATCACCGGAAATGATGTGCGGTCATGTACATATCTGCAGGTTCTGAATATCTTCTGAAGCTCCTGAGATCTAAAATAAAAGTACCTCACAGCTTCCTTTCTCCGAACGGCTCTAAATCGGACCAATACCTCCAAGTTTGGGCGAACGCAGGCTTGCTTCTAGCAGAGAAGATAGAGTTTTTGCAATTTGTGTGTAGCGTTCGTTTTAAGAAAGAAAAGAGCGTTATTTGTAGCGAGTATCGAAACTCGAGGGTGCACGAAGCTGCTCCCTCCGCCATCTGATTCCTTCTGCGAGTCGGACTCTAAGCAGAAAGGAGAGTGTTTATTGTGAGGTCATTTAACAGAAAATCGCTCCTCGCGCAACAATCGCCGTACCATGACTGTCCTGAGAGCGGCGACTAATTTTTCCGCTTTTTGCTTTAGTTTCAAGTGAGTTTGAAGTAATTTGCTTTCTTCATAGAATGATGGAATGCTAATAGATAATTATTTGAATTAATGAATCTAGAAATTTAGGGAAAATTTTGCTATAAACCAACGATTTGGTGCCTGAAATGTTCAAAATATCGTTTAAATTTTCTAATTCTTTTCATTTTAAAATCCAGTGGCATAAACATTTGACACAAATTCATAGGAAGAACGCAGGGCTTAAACACAACTTGAAAACATTGTCTCAACACTACATAAACATGTGGCAAAAACACATACCCTAAACATTTTAAATTAAACACTACATAATCACCTAACATGTAGTCGAAGCAACTGTTCAGAAAATCCTTGACCGAAGTTCATAATTGAATGAAACAAATTCATTTGAACAGTAGCTGGGAACTGGCGTATCAGAAATAAGGCAGAATTACAATCAAAAGTCGTGTGTGGTATTTTCTTGAAGGATTTATCACATTTCTAGTATCAGGTGGTATTTAAAATTCGAACAAATTGGTGTTTTTCGAACAAATTGCGTTTATATGCGCTTTTGAATTGAGTTATGAGAAAATTGAATGAACAGCAGTAATTATAATTGATGAAACTATAACTACACAATTGATGGAATGAATATTGAACACAACCTAATATTATTGTTAAATCACTGATCAAGTGATACATCATAATAATACTAATGCTGCCGTAATAATTAAAAATAATGGAACCATAGCGACACAACTGATGGGAGTAAGATTGAATCCAACTTGAAATAATTTATGGACTCATGATCAAATACTACATGGAGCAATCGCAATTCCTAATATGGGAGCACAGTTTTGAATTCCACGGCTCGGATTCCCTTGAACTGAATTGAGAAAGTCACCTTCCATAGCGTCGTGAAACTCCTTTTCTACTTTGAAGCCAGTTAAAGATTTTGCTAGAATGTCTTCTGCACGTCTGATCGAGCTCTCCATAGAATTTAGGCAGGAAATCTGACTCTCCATCGATTGAGTTCAGGATATTTGGCAGAGTTTCCCATAGAAAAATTTCGGCTGGCTAGATGGAGTTTTCCACTGGTTTGCAGCTCGAGCGCCGGATAATCCTGATCAGTGTCTCTTCCATGGACTCTCATGAAAACATTCTTAAAACACACTAAAATAAGTTTAGGATTCCCTCAGTAAGAGGTAATCAGTTAAGCATACCAAACGTTAATCTTGAGTAAATCTGAAAGTGTCTTACGGAATTTGATCCGTG
>JACJUY010009911.1:16585-27039 GCA_014220935.1 Platorchestia sp. MABIK | reverse complement strand
CGAGTAGGAATGAATATCACGTGAATTCTTAGGAAATAAGAACGTGTGTCATGTGATTTTTCGAGCATTATACATTTTTGACTGGCTGTGCACTCGGCCTCATCAAATCTCGAGAGATTTTATTTCAATTAATTTCTTACACCGTTGTATCATTATTGACATTTTTCTGAACATTTTATCAGGATAGTCCACCCCACTTTATTTGAAAAATAGGAAAGAAGGTGATTCTTTCCAATTTTTCAAATAAAGTGAGGTGAACTGGTCCTGATAAAATGTCAAACATTTGAATGCACGTAAAGGCCAGCTTTCAATGTTACACTTCGATGCCTTCACGGAAGGGCAGGTCCTTAAACCACACTGCTATGACGAGTACAAAAGCCAACACTTTGTGTAGAACAACCCGTACTATATTGTATGTAGGAGAACAAGTCGATGCTGTGTGTAGAACAAGTCGGTTCTGAGAGCAGGAGACCAGCCTTTACTGCGTGTAAAACAAGTTGATGCTGTATTCAGGAGAGAACTAGCGAACAGCACAGCAAAGAATCCCGCTGCCCCGCACGGCGTCGATGCGGTGCGCTACTTAGGAAGCTCCACGCGAGGTGGCAGGCGCGACTGCAGCAGTAATGCCCGCAGTCGTGACCGTAAATTAGACCCGCGCTCGCGCCCCGCGATAATGCTCTTGGCGCGGGCCATGCGTTCGCGCAAACGCCCCATAATTTGCGCTCGACGAATTGATCGCAGCCATTCCGATGGTCCTTTATTTACTGTGATCATTCATTGTTCGGTGCTAACATGCGGTGCTTTGCGTCTACGTTTTGTGGTGCGGCGCACATGCTGATGAATTTTTCATTTGACGACGCAGGTTTCTTCAAGTGGTCTGAAGGGTTGATGCTGAATTAATGCAGTATGGACTACGCGTTGAGTCAAGTGGCTATTGCAATCAATTTGAGGGGAGTATTCTTAGTAAAATGTAAATGTGTAACAGATCGTACCAATGAAACAGCGCGCAGGAATTTTATATTTTTCCTTGCGTTAATTGCTGAAAGCAGGGTGTTGAATATTGCCTTATCTTAGAAACGAAATCAGAGTCATAACGATTACAATATAACAAGAAAGCAAACCTACAACACTGTGCGGGCTTACAAAAGTATAGAATACACGCAGCATCTTTAGCAGGAAACGTAAGAAGAGGAGTAGCGACGTGTAATTTATGCATGTGATCTTGCATGTAATACTGCTATGTTGTCCATATTTTGCCACGAGATGCAATGGGACAAACCACTCACTGACCACTCTCAGATCTGCTCACTGACCACTCTCAGATCCACTCATTGACCACTCTCAGATCCGCTCACTGACCACTCTCAGATCCGCTCACGGACCACTCTCAGATACGTTCACTGACCACTCTCAGATCCACTCACTGACCACTCTCAGATCCACTCACTGACCACTCTCAGATCCACTCACTGACCACTCTCAGATCCACTCACTGACCACTCTCAGATCCACTCACTGACCACTCATGGTCTCACTCATAGACTTTCCTTAAAGCTACTCGCCTCCGCACGGCTTCACTTATAAACTTTCTCAAAACCACTCAGGTTCACATACTCATCTTCTCACAAAACACTCACAGATACGCTCATACGTACAATCAAAACTCCACTCACACCGTCACTCACAAGCCCTTCACAGACTTGCTCACAGATCTACGCACAGGTACACTCACAGATCCAATTAAAAATTCCTTCACATGATAACTTGTGCTCACAGATCCGCTCATAAGCATACTAGGAGGTGGAACACCGGCAGGTACACTGGCTGGTACACTGGCTGGTACACTGGCAGGTACACTCACAGGTACACCGGCAGGTACACTCACAAGTACACTGGCAGGTACACTGGCAGGTACACTCACAGGTACACTGGCAGGTACACTCACAGGTACACTGGCAGGTACACTGACAGGTACACTCACAGGTACACTGACAGGTACACTCACAGGTACACTCACAAGTACACTCACAGGTACACTCACAGGTACACTCACAGTATTATGATTGTGTATTTTGATTTCACTGATGCCACACATTGTAATAATCGTCGTTTATTTTTTATAGAAATAAACTGTTTGTCCTATTTCATTGGTCGTTTTCAAGGTCGACCTTCAAATCGTCAGTTTTTCAGCGAGTTTGGATTGAGATAAAACACGTCTTAGCATGGCCAGCATTTAATGGGAGGTGATTCATAACAACGTGTGGCAAGGAATAGATTGGAACTAGCAATTACAGATTGACGAGAACGCGACTACAATACTTGACCTTCAAAGAAGCAGCGGTAGCGATGACAATAAAGGGTCTCGGGTTTACGTTAAACTGAATACGTCAGATTTAATAATTAACACAGGAAGAATACATAGATTAACTCTGGATGCCGGCTGAGTTCAAATTTAACAAGTCAAAAGTTGCACCAAGACGACCCTTACGACGCGGACCCTCGTATTAGAATCAATGCTATCCTACCGTTACATAAGCTTAAATAGGGTACGTTGCCGTAAGGCTGCTGCCACTACCGGCTGAAAAATCTGCTTCACTATGGGATTTGAATTGAAAGAGCCTAAAGAGTTCCTAAGATTATCGGTCGGGATCGTTCACTCGTCGTCGGACTGCTGCTTTGTATGAGGGTAGCCACCTTGTCGTTGGGGTGTTGCTATGGTGCCAGGCCTGAGGAATTTGGTTCCGATAAGAGATCAGACTTGTTTAGTCTGAGCTTCGCGGGTCGATATTTCCAAACTCGGCATAAGCTTGTACTACATTCCTCAACTCTCCTTCACTCGGCGGAATGACTTTTGCTGTTTAATAGCAAAATCATTACACAGGTACACTCACAGGTACACTCACAGGTACACTCACAGGTATACTCACAGGTACACTCACAGGTACACTCACAGGTACACTCACAGGTACACTCACAGGTACACTCACAGGTACACTCACAGGTACACTCACAGGTACACTCACAGGTACACTCACAGGTACACTCACAGGTACACTCACAGATACACTCACAGGTACACTTACAGGTACACTCGCAGCCTACTCACATGCGTACCTGCGGACTACACAGACTGACGGTCCAGCATGCAGAATTGGTTTCGATTTTGAAATAATTCCGCGGCGGCGCGGTATTACAATCGCAGTTCTGATAAGCAGCCTCTAATAGGCATGAAATTGGTAACATATTGACTGATCGTGATGAAGTGAAACCGCTCATGGAAGTATTTATCAATTAAAGAAACATTAACATGAGTCCAATTTGCCCGCTATCTCCCCTATCGTCTTCCCTTTAACTTATATTAGCCCTACCTACATTTCCAACTTCTATGCTGTTGTATATCCGTTCCTCGTTTGAAATTATATACTGTTTCCAACGATGTATTTAAGAACAGTCTCCTACCTCTTTTCAAAAACTTCCGTAGTGAAAAGAATGAATTTTAAATGTTCGCAGTTCAGATGATGCCACGTTAAAGTAAGTGTCACTCAATATTGATATGCTACCCCTTGCAACTTGTTTGGTACTAATATATTACAGCTTATAATTTTACAGCCTTAGAGCGAACTTCAAACAAGCACTTTACCGATTCCAAAAGTCTTAAATAAAGTGGAACAAACATTAACGCAATCGCGTTCGAGTTTTACTACGTTACGATAATTAACTAAACAAATCGGCCCAGTTTTCTCGCATCATGAACAACAAAGACCTTGGTTCGGTTCCAGTTCAGCACCGGGTATTTTCATCAGAACGCAGCTCTCTGGTGATAACAGCAAACCATTTACACACGCATGTGATGGCGACTATTGTGGCGCGACAGATGTGGCCAATTTCTGAAATTGACGCATCAGAATTTTTCCCCACGAACGCAACTCTCCCAGATGGAATTGCAGCCTCCTAACAACCGTTTATCCAACGCAGCCGCGGCAGTAAATGCACGACAAGGCACCTTCATCTTTATTGAAGGCAGTCCCTCAGCTCCTCGGAACGAGCCCATTCATTATTCCCCATACCAACCAATTCATTTACGCAGTTGACTCACTGTGTTAGAGCTCACAGCGTGATTATTTACACAGCAGTAAGGTCTGAGTCGGGAGTCGTAACATATGTCAATGGCGCATGCCGCTGGTGGCCAGCCTTCGATAAGTTGCTCTTTGTTAAAATGCCCTACATTTCCAATACCTGACCTGAAGCTTTTATAGACTCAAACCAAAAGTAGTTTATCAAAAGGAATGGGAATGAACTTAAATAAATACAGGCTGTTCAATAATTAGAGTCACAAGATTTTTGCTTATAGTTGTTCAAAAAAAAATACGAACACGTGTGGACAAAAACAAATTAGGAACGTGGTTAAGTAAATGATATTTCATATTTTTTCATTTCATTCGAGATGCCTCTCACTGGTAATAGCACGTTGGAGAACCTTGGAAGACGATCTACACGAATCACGAATACATTTTTGGTGAAGTTTTTCCCACTTTGTGGGGAGTTTTGCTCTCAGAACATCCGCACTTCAGTTATGTCTCCTTGACACCTTGCTGTCTAAGAAGCATGTAATCAAGAGGCGTTAGAGGACTCAATCAAAAAAACTTACATATATATATATATATATGAATATATATATATGTATATATATATACGTATATATATATATGTATATATATATATGTATAGATATATATGTATATATATATATACCATCATTTGCAAAAGTTTAAGACCACACACCAAATTTCACATATTTCAAGGAAAATCACTTTTTGGTTGAGTTTGGTCAAGTTATGAGAGTGTGGCGGATGTAAGGATAGGCAGGCGGTCAGAGAAGTGTGCTAATGCTTGAGCTACCTCACAGCACTCCCAGGGGAAGGTTGCAGCTGTACGAGAGCTGAACATTTATTCCTCAGAAATGGGCAGAAAAGCCTCCCTCTCCGAAGCCAAGAGGGCTCAAATTGTGCTTTTACATGAAGAAGGTTATTCTGAACGCCGGATTTCTCTTAGCATGAGCTGCAGGAAGACTGCTGTTAACAATGCAATACGCAAGTTTGAAAATGATGGCCGGAATTCAGACAAGAAAAGGTCGGTGCGTCCAAGGAAAACAACTAGCCGTGATGACAATATGATGAAGCTGACTGTAGCAAGATCTCTAACAAGTTCCTGCAAGAAAATTCAAGCAAAGTTGCTTCAAAAAGGATGTGAGTTGAGCATCAGTACAATTTCACGCCGTTTAAGCAAAGAAGTTCAACTAAATTGTTACAAGCCTGCCAAAAAAACAAAGTTAACTCCTGTCATGAAAATGAAGAGATTGAATTTCGCCCGAAGGAATCAAAATTGGACGGTTGCTGACTGGAACAAAGTGTTGTTTTTTGATGAAAGTACCTTTCATCAGTTTGGGTCACGTCATCAACACATTAGGGGGCCAGTGTATACGATTCCTACTATGAAACATCCATGTGGAGCATTTAGTCAAAATGGGACAGCTGGATTGTACTTTTTACCTCAAAACTACCGTGAATGGAGAAAGGTACCTCGAGCTGCTTCAAGAAAAGCTTGTATTACACATGGGAATACACCAGTGTACCATTTTCATACAGGATAGTGTTCCATGCCATCGGGCTCGACAGATGCTAAATTTTCTGACCACAAACAACATTGAATTGCGAGATTGGCCTGGAAATAGCCCAGACTTGAATCCCATTGAGAATTTGTGGGCAGTCATGAAGAATAAGGTAGCAGCAAAGCAGCCATCAAGTTTGAAGACATTTCAGGAATGCATCAAGCAAGTATGGTGCCAAGAATTCTGCAAGGAGTATTGTCAACAACTCATCAGCAGCATGCCACGACGAATCCAGGATGTTATTGACAATAAAGGGGGCCACACTAAGTCCTGAATATTTCTAATGTATCATAAATTGCTTGTTATTTCTTTACTTTATTACAAAAAACGCAAAAAAAGCATGAATATTTGCATTATCATCCTTTTGTTATGCTAAAACCGAAATTTGGAGGGTGGTCTTAAACTTTTGCAAATGACTGTATATATACTCGTATATGGTGATGAAGGAGGCCATTCTTTCTTTAAAATGAAATAAGGAATGATGGATACCATCTATTCTTTAATTTTCATTTTTCTGTCGCATAAGAGATTGCCAGATTGGATTATATGTTAGTTTAAGCCTCCCTAACCGCAACAGAGGCGTTCCAAAGAGAGGAAGGAGGAAGGCGCTATTTAGTGTGGAGATAAGGTAACGTGGAATCTATGCGCAAGGCACACAGAATCAGTAAGTTGAGAAAGAAGTTCACGAAAGAAGAAAAATGCCAAAAGAAGAAAGTAGTAGGTGCTGAAAAGCAAGGCTGCAGTGAACTGAAAAAAATGGTCCTTAACATAACAAAAAACACTTTATTTCAACGAAATGAAGCCTACCTAACTTTGAGCTCGGGCCCTCACATTTTCCCCCTGGGAGTGCTAAATTCCCATAGACACAATAGTTGTCCCCTTCGGAGAGGGAGAGAGTGCCAAGTTATGCTGCAATGATAATTCACTTTTTAATATTCTATATAGCCCATGATGCCAATGATCCCCCTAGAATAAGGTTTCTGTAAATTTTGATCCCTTTATCTACGAAAATCAAAAATTTCTTCCTGCTTCCAGTTGCGTTCGCCCACCCCATTACCGAAGCCATCTACAAGTGATCATCCAGGTTTTACTTCTCTAAATTTTCAACTCTACGAAATAGGCCGAGTTCTTCACGTGTTAAAATAAAATGGAAATCACTCAACATTTTTTACTGAGCCACAGTTAATCGTTCGAATTCTATACCTCTGTAAATCCACAAAACGCAGTTTTTTAATGTAACTATCACCATCTTCAGGCTGAAAAAAAGGAGAAAAAAAAAAAAAATTTCCTGTGTTAATGACGCCAGGCTTCGGCTAAAAATTATCATTTAGGAGGTAGTATTTTTGCTGAGTGACAAATTTATTTTCTTCGCAGAAAACGATGTTTGAGGGCGTTCCTTTTCGGGTGTTAGACAGCCGAGTTTCAGCTCTTGTCAGGGGTTTGTTCACTGTGATTGAATATACAAAGAAAAAAAAAGTATGTATTCAAAATGTTGGTGCAAAATTTCAGCAGAATGCTTTTAAAAATTTCTTAATGCAAATGACGCTTTAGGAAACGATGCTTTATTCCAATCAATAAATCTGATACATTTCGCCTTGTGCATTAGTTTTCAAATGCCTTATAACTAACGCCAAGACGCAATGACGGTTACCCACGGTCAAGGCGGTACTCATCTCTGACACCTGGGGATTGTGGCTGAGTTCTCCCTTTTCCCAACGGGGAGAAATCACCGGGCGGCTCTGCCGGGATTTGAACTGCCGACCCTTCCCGTGAAGGGTGCGCTCTTAACCACTCGGCCACGGTGACCACACCTTATATCGAATTGATGGAAGAACCACGATAATTTTTCCAATATCTATAACAGTCATTTTATCCACTGAGAAAAAGCATTAAAAAAATGTTATCTTAGTTTGCAGCAGGACAGAAAAAACATCTATAAAGATAAAACTCTCAATTGACAAGCGAAAAGGAAAAACATGTAGACGTTGATGCAGAATCACTTTAAAGTAAGGAAGAAAAGAAAGAAAAACGGTTTATTACCAAGAAATAGTTTATACATGAAATTAATTCGACCAATTTGGGTTTAAAATATTTCTTCACTTAGAAGCCTTAAATTTATAGAAAAACCGTTGAGAGAAAACAATAGCTGTCTCATGGGTTGTTTATATTATTGAGAGAAACAAATTTAAAACCTAATCTTTTGTGTATTCAACTTTAGACATGGAGACTGAAGGCTTTTCAGTACTGTATATGATGGTGAAAAATGCCTTGGAGGATGCCTCCTACATTCACATAACAGCTAAGGCCTTGCGGCAGTCGTGGATATTGTTGAAAGTACAGTGGGTGGAAGTAAATGGTTTCACATTCAAAACTGAAAAATTTACATTTCGGAAATTTGAAATTAGGTTTTCGTGCATACAACATACCAAGTGCGTACCAATATAATAACCAGCTCGGAGAAATTGCTTCACCATATAACGAAAAAAAAATTCGCGACTTGGTACCAAAATAATGCTGGCGCAAACGACTCTTCAGAGTCAAAAATGAGAAAGATCTGTCACACGACGCTAACGAAAGAACGGTGAACAAAAACGGAATATTTCCATGAAAGCATATGAGAAAAGTTAAGATATAAGAAAAGGTAACACTTAAAAAAAGTAAAGATATTAGATTTTACAGGAGCTGTTCATTTTGATGTTTACACGGGGTGGTTTTCTAATTTTGATGAAGTAATGTGAACAGGATTTCAAAATACACGCCGTTCACTTTATCCACGTTTCTGATGGATCGATTTTCGTTCCACCGAAGCCTCTTCCCGTCTCCTTTTACCAATTTTAATTATCTGTCAGTGCGAGGATGGCCTTGACCATAATTTTTCCTCACTTTTCCAGTCACAATGAATTATTAATGCGAGGATGGCCTTGACCATAATTTTTCGTCACTTTTCCAGTCTCTATGAATTATTAAAATGCTCCAATTGAGCATTCTGTTCACTCTTATTGATATCTGAATCTCGAAGAGAGATTTAAAAATCAATGGAACTCACCATGGATGAAACATTACACTCACACTTACACAGGATTTGAATATTGCGTACAGTTGGTGTTTAGGAATCAGTATGCATGTGCCGTGGATCTTTCCGAAAGCTCCAAACTCACTATGTCGAGTTGGTCTGTCTGAACATCGCTACGTTGCGCAAGAATGAATTGATATTATAAATGGCTGTGGCCCGCAGCACTGCGTCTTTTTTATGGGGCTCTTAATGATAATGTGTGCCCAATTTCACTTGGTCATCGTGCTTCTTCCGGTATTCGGACTTAGATAAAAATGTGTTCTGCGTCTCAGAAATGGTGTGGAATGTTGCGCGGAAGAATTAAAACTAGAAGTGTCATAGATGTTGCATGTATGCTGTTGTAATTTCATGTGTTTTATTCTTATGCGTTTTTTCATGAGTCAAATTTTTCAATCGATGAAAAACTGTCATGATTTACCAAAGTTGGTCTAGAATAAATAAATCTTACACAACAACTTATAACTCCTTTTTGCGTAACCTTGCATTTTCTCTTTTCCCGATCTTTTTCCTAGAGGTTTAAATTCTGTTAAATTCATGACTAGTTTCGTTTTGTACTCTGAAAAAGAGAATTACATGTCGTGACATTCAGCCAACGTTTAGATAAAATTTGGGGATATTTCAGATAAATTTGTTCATTGAAATATCTTAGTTTCTAGCATATCTGCAGAGTTGCCAGATGTAGAATATTTTCATGGCCAAGGTGTCTTTGAAAAAGGCCACAATTGATATTATTGACACAAAATACCCGAGGCATGGCAATCTTCATTTATATCTGGCAACCATGAGCTACTCCTGGAAACCTTGATGATCAACTGGCAACCTGAAAAACAAAATCTAATGCTTGGAAATTAATCATTAGATATCACAATGGATAAAAAGCAGCTTTACGAATCCTCTTTTTAGAAATAGATATAAGTTTGTTTGGATGCCCAATCAACGAGTTCTCTCTCCGTAACGGTGGAGTCTGTAAATCAATAAGTTGTTTTCCGTTATGGTAGAGTCTGTAAATTTAAAAGGCGCTGTTAGCAACGCTGTTGTTCGTAAATGTAAATTTTATTTCCGTATCGCTGTAGTCTGTGCATCAAAATCCTATTTTGTACTATTTGAATGAAGACTTTTTATTATTTTTAATTTCTAATAAGTTCTTAAGTTGCAAGCCTACATTAATCAAATAAAAGCTGCATAGAATTTTTTATCATACAACTTACCTGGCGATCGATTAAAATTCCAGTTGTGCATAGAAAGGATCTTGCGGGACCGGTGTTCTTGAGACTCATTGACATTTACAGAACTAATGGATTAATTTACTTATCTGAGCTTGATAATCCTGTTGATCCGCCGCGTACTTTGAAGTTTTGAATACCTGAAATACCTCATAGGCTGAAATTTTCCATTAATTGCACTTGCATTAGATTCACAGCCACTGCGACGCTGAAAGTTCTGAGATGAGAATATTATTCAGCAAACACCAATATGCGGAAACCGATTTTTCGCTCTTCTAAAGACTCACTGAATTCCAACTGTACATTTCATCAGTTTCAGATGATTCAAATATGATTAAAATGATTAATCTAAGTAATATTTGGATCACTGTTTTCTCACTTTGGTAAAAATAACTCTCTCAAAGAGAAAACTAAGCAAGAGGTAACATTTTTCACAAAATATTTGAACACCACATCAATTTCAACGAGTTAACATGTTGCTGATTTTATA
>JACJUY010009909.1:16125-31172 GCA_014220935.1 Platorchestia sp. MABIK | reverse complement strand
AGTCCCCTCCTGCACATCACAAGGGGAGTACAGTCCCCTCCTGCACATCACAAGGGGAGAACAGTCCCCTCCTGCACATCACAAGGGGAGAACAGTCCCCTCCTGCACATCACAAGGGGAGTACAGTCCCCTCCTGCACATCACAAGGGGAGAACAGTCCCCTCCTGCACATCACATGGGGGGTACAGTCCCCTCCTGCACATCACAAGGGGAGGAGTACAGTTCGGAAGTAAAGCGTCCTTGGATTTTTCTTCATTCGCTTCACCTTCCCTTCAAATATTATTTGGCCCCATTTTGATTAGTAATTTTCACATCACAAAAATTAAAGCTTACTTATAATTTTAATTTATTCTAATTTCAAGCAAAATGACGGTACTTTGGGCAAGAAGGAGATGGCACTGGACAAAGTCATCACAGAAAATGTGTTCGGTGCCTACAGAGCTCGCCACAGAATGCCAGCACCCTTAATACTGTGCACCCTCTGTGACTTGAAGCCGTGTTTCCCGCCGCCATGGTTGCTTGCTGCAGTTGTTTCTATTCAGCACACACCCAGACCGAGATAAGGGCCAGTAACTCACAGCTATCTGTGTGTGGACCCACGTCTCTTTATGGAGAACGCATAACTCTAAGTGTGGCATCTGGTTAACCAACACACACCAGCACTCATTCCTGAACGTATGCAACTTGTGAGATATCGAGTCTGGATTGTAGCCTACAACGTAATAGCAATCGGTGATCAATTCAAACACGAAATGAAACCACTGTAAATAGGAGACAGCTTTCGAGAGTCATCTTTGGTTAGTAGTACTTAAGAGACATCACTTCAATTATCAGCCAAGAATAGGAACATTTCGGGTACCGCCCGCAACAAGTGCAGGAGTTGCGGCAGTAGTCAGTCCTCAACACACACACACACATACCCACACATACACACACACACACACACACATACACTCACAATGCTCCCATTTAGACGGTCAGCACATTGCCTGCCACATCAGTACAGCAGCTCAGCAAATAGCGTAAGCTGGTCAGCGATACGCCACCCTCAGCCCCTGCTGGCAAGTGCAGTGAAGACTTCACAGCAGCGCAAAAGTTTGCATCAGCAACAGCTTATTTAGGAATTTATGATTCTAGTCATTACATGAGCTCGGCAGGTAATTTGTTTTTCGGCACTTCTGCAGCCGGTGGATGACGGAGTAATTCGTTTTAGATGACGGAATACTCGTGACATCTAAAACAAAATACTCGCTAAAAGCTGACGGAACGTACTTCACAAGAGGAGCGGGCCTCGCAATATTGCAGAAGAAACTTAAACGTAAGAACTCCTGAGGGATTCAGAGAGATGGTAGAATGAGATCAGTGTCTCTTCAGTGTAGGGCGTGCGGGGAAATTGTGACTGAAGCTCGTTCTCAGGTGTGGAGACCTTGCAATAAGTACTCTTTGTGGAGCAGGAATACTTCACCGAAGTGACAGCCTGCTCATGGCAACTATACAACACGTACTACTGCTCATGGCAACTATACAACACGTACTACTGCTCATGGCAACTATACAACACGTACTACTGCTCATGGCAACTATACAACACGTTCTACTGCTCATGACAACTATACAACACATACTACTGCTCATGACAACATATGATATCCACAATTCAAAATTATGATCGCCACTATGAAACCTTCTTCTTTATGGAAAAATTATCAGCAATTTATTGTCATTGTGTCATTAGAGACATCGGCAAGCTGTGTACGTGTAGCGGCATCCTACAAACAAACAAACAAACAAACATCGGCATCTTAGGGTGCTTTATTTCCAATCATGCCTCATACATATGATCTTAAGCATTGGTTTTTCAAATGTCTTATAACTAACACTATATATAGGGCACCATGACGGTTCCCCCGTGAAGCCGGTACCCATTTCCGACACCTGGGTTGAGTGGGGTATTGTGCTTGAGCTCTCCCTTATACCCAACGGGGAAAATCGCCGCGCCAGTGCCGGGATACGAACCCGGGCCTCCAACACGCAAGGCCGATCCCTTAACCACTGTACCACCGCGAGCACTAATCATCTAATCACACAAGCGTACACTGTGTACGTGCAGCGGCATCACCTAATCCCACAAGCGTACACTGTGTGCGTGTAGCGGCATCACCTAATCACACAAGCGTACACTGTGTACGTGTAGCGGCATCACCTAATCACACAAGCGTACACTGTGTACGTGCAGCTACATCACCAAATCACACAAGCGTACACTGCGTACGTGCAGACCAGGCAGCGCGTCACCTGCACAAGTCCCCGGTGCCCCAAGACATCGCGGCGCGTGCCACGTCTGCCAGTTCAGGGAAATACGTCGAAAAGCACATGAAACATTTTTTGATTTTGTAAATGCAATTTGCTCATTACATGAATACCATTCATGTTTGAGAATATAAGTGGCTGCTCATTGGCACGAATTACATTCATGTGTGAGAATATCAGTAGCGTTGTACTTGAACCTACAAATTAGTGGCTAGGGTTCTTGCAAACGAATGTAGCATCTCTGGCAGCAGCGGATGGAGCGAGCCGAACTGGGTGGGGTGCGGACTGCTGCCGCAGCGAAGCTGTGCAGCGTCTCCACAACTTGTGACCGCAGTAGCGGCCTAATTAGGGTAAATCCTCAAGTTTGGCTATACTTGATATTTGATTACATTACAGATCATCCGAACAATGCAGGACATGCTGCCAACTTGAGCAGTGAGCTACAGCGCGCATTCAACAGAGCGAGCAGCCTCCTCGCATGGACATCATAATGGGCTGGGCACTGGAGGAATTGTATTCCAGGTCATTGCAACGCATAATATAATGTAAATCGCTCAAATTTCATTAATTCTATGCATTACGCACCAGCGAGCCTAAAGAATATAATAATATTTTGATCATATTAGTAAGTTTACGAATTCTTAGCCACAAAAATGGCGATCTGATGAGAGAGAAGAGGAGGGACCGTTAACAAAGCGTGTTCCCGCACAAGATACCAACAAGAAACCCTTGGCATAGGAACAGCAAGTTAGGAAGGAGGAGAAAAGTAAAAACGAAGAAGAGACAGCAAAGAAGGCATGGAAATAGAAAGACGCAAAGTGAGCGCCAAGTGAGAAGTCCCGAAGGTTTACCCATGGCTCAATTCAGCGAAAGAATTAATTAACAATCAAACAAGGTATTCAAGAAAACAGAGACAATCAAAGTTTGAAATTTATTGCGTCAAAGCTATTAATAGTAAATTTTGTTTCCTGAATGAGTTTAAACTTACGGCACTATTTTAAAGTAATTTTCCACCAGTTTAGGACGTTCTTCAAACGTCAAATATTTCCAATCTCCCGGACAGAATTCTTCTAGTTAATTGATATTTGAGGGTGTCCTCTTCATTAGGTATCTTTAATGTTCTCCATAAATTCTTTATTGGATTGAGGTCTGGACTCTGTGATGGTCGTTCTTTTACGTTAATGTCGCTCTTCGTCAACAAATTCTTGGCTTATTTAGGGCTATGCTTGGGGTCACTGCCGTGTATAAAGCTCAAACGGTTGTCTAAATAGAGCTCTCTCTAAAGAATTCTTCTTTTTTTGTTCAAAATGTCTTCAAAGTCCTCCTTTTTCACAAATCTAACAAGCTCTGTCAAGTTTTACATGACTGGACTTGCCAGTACATCGCCAACATGCACATAAAGTTTTCCATTCCATGCTTCGCTACTGGAATGTTTTTCTTTGGAACATGCGCTTCACCCTATTTCCTGTGCACGTGTGAGATGTTATCTCATCGAAGAGTTGAATTTATGAGGTGAATGTTCAATTTACAAAATGCAGATCCAAACATTCACTCTTTAGCCGTTGCCATTTGTACGGCTGTCGACGCAGTGTAAAGTCTGTGTCCGACTTCAGAGCTCTTCCGCCTGTCCTGCGAGACGCTGTGATGTTGGCTCCAGTCATCGCATCCAGAATGTGCTTAGCAGAGCCACGAGGAATGTTATTGATATATCTGCCCATTTTTTCCCTTATAAAATCTTTTTTGCTCCCCATGCCACTTGGTCGGGGACCTGACCCCGCCTTGCGGTCGTCTTTAATTCTGCCGCACGGTAGCCAGGATACCGAATATCTTGGAGATCTGAGCACATCTTTCACCTGCAACATGACAACTTTCCTATGCATTCTGAGCTCTACATTATGGTCTTCTGTCTTTGGAATTTTATTTGGACCTCACAAAAACAGTTGCCAACAAACTCATCATTGCTGGTGTATCAGAACTATTCTTCTCTTAAATTAGCATTAGAAACACATTAAAATGTAATGCACACAAGTGCTTAAACTAAATCTAGAAGTTCTTTAAAAATAAATCCCACCGACCCTAAAACGCAGTTACAATAGAGCTCGACTTGCATTTTATCTGTTCGACAATTTGGCCGAAGTAAAACAAATGACTGAACGGGCCGATATTTTCTCAGAGATTCTCCATTTTAGTTTTTAATTCTGGAAAAATTGCACCAAAGTTTTGGAGGTTTAAAAAATTATTGCTCATATATTTATATCTACACGTCTTGCAAAATCATTAAAACAATATTCCGTAATCTCTGGCGCTAAATGCGTTGCGTCGACCGCCGCAAAAGCGCTAAACATTGCGCAGAGCCGCACACGCCCAGCGTTACGAACACATACAGACGTAGAAGATGAATTTTCATCGCAAATTTATAAAATGACCAGAGAGCGTGATGGAACAAGGGATAATAAAATCCAAGCCACTGTAATATCCACGCAACCCCCCCAGGCTGTAACTGTAATTCTGTGTCAGAACTGCTTCATGTTTAAAATATCCGGAGAAATACTTCCCGGACTGCAAAAATCTCCCAAAATTTAAAATTCAGCCAAAAATGTTGTCTCCTTATTTGCTTTTCCTGGTAGAAATGTATGACTATAACAATTGACTTTGTATTAATTCCTAATGATTTATGAGTTTGAACCGAGAGGACAGCGAGCGCCAAGTGCTCACAACGCAGAGCGGGGGACGCGCTGCTCGGAAGAAAACAAAGGAAAAAATAAAAACCATTTATTTCCAAAAAAGTTAACAAATGAGATACATGCCAGCATAATGGCTTTTAAAAATATCTCAATGTAAAACGTCCTTACACAAACGTACGTGGCCCCGTGCGCCCGTCCATATGCATAATTCATTTCCAGCGCGAGTAACTTCGGGGATTAATTGCCAGCTCATCGCGTTGTCATCCAAATTATGAGCACAATGCAATTATGTGGGGTGAAAAACATCTAAAATTATATGAAGCTAAAAATACATCAGACTAAACGAGGTCACGCTCTAGGATGATTACTGTGAACGATCACCAGTGGAGTGTGCAATAACGCAAATGATGATGCGCTGTGTAGGTGTGCGAGCACTGCGCCTCACGCCGTGCTGCGTGTGGTGCGCCGCGTGGCTACCACTCTGCGCTGCAGCTGAGACGCTCTGCAGCAGCGCACTCAGCTATGTTACTGTGGACGTTTGTACCCAGTGTTTCTCCGGAACATTCAATGAACAGATGGTGAGTGAGTAAATGAGGCGTTTCTCCTGTATATGTCAGCTGTGGCCAGCACGTCAGCTGTGATGGTCAGCGCGTGACCAGCACGTCAGCTGTGATGGTCAGCGCGTGACCAGCACGTCAGCTGTGATAGTCAGCGCGTGACCAGCACATCAGCTGTGATGGTCAGCCTGACAGCAGACTCCTGTATTGCAGAAAATTGAACAATTAACTGAGAGGAACACGACACAAACATCCAAAAAGGTTTCTTTATGTCAAAATACTGCAGAGTCTACGCTGCCTCAGAACCACCTTAATTAGTCTGTAGCCCCTAGAGTGCGGCCCTCTGCATCCTGTACACTGTACACTCTGCACTGTACAGTACACTGTACACTCTGCACTGTACAGTACACTGTACACTCTGCACTGTACAGTACACTGTACACTCTGCACTGTACAGTACACTGTACACTGAGCACTGCTCACAGTACACTGTTCACAGAACAGCGCACACTGTACACAACGTACGGTGTACACAACGTACACTGTACACAACGAACAGGAGAACTTTACGAACGTTACGATTGAACGTTTCTCATGTCACACACAGCGGTCATTAGATGCAGAGTTCATAGCGCTGCATTTCTCGATTGAAAATCTTTTTCAGTATATTTTTTTGTTTCTGCTCAAACGCCGACGGTGATTTGAAAAATTTCTCTATCGACTGCGTCTGATCGAGCATCAAAGGGTTAGGAAGAAATTAGAAAACCTGAGAGGAAAACATCAAAGTGATAGCCGTTTTCCGTCTTAATCATTTTCGACAGGCCTGAAATGATTTTTCTTATTGAAGTAAGCGGCATAAAAAAAGTGTAATAGGAGGTTTTGAACATTTGATTTCTTTCAAATTGGTCTTGAACATGTCTTAATGACAGCCGGCGAAATGATTTCCTAATTGGAGATCAGCTCGCGAGGGGGCAGCACTATGGGGCGCGCAGCTCCGTGGGACGCAGCAGTTCTTACAAAACGAACCCACGCTGGCAGCGTCACCCTCGCATCAGCGAGACAGATCCGTCCAAACATTATCACGTTGTTTAGCACAAGCAATTTGGCGATGTTTCAACTGAAAAAAATTCTTTAAAGTAATGGAAAAAATATATTCCAGTTACACGAATTGGAAACTGGATTATAGCGCAGTTTATTTTGAATTAGTAGCGTCAGCATGTGGCCTCGATGCTGGGAGAGGTTTTTGAGACATCGGGGTTGGTAGCTCGCACGTTCTCACTCTACGTGGGTGCCTATGTGTTGTGCGTGTGTGCACATGCTACGAGACACGAAGACGAAGTGCGTTTCAGACCACCGAGACACCCAAGCCTCCCCCGCACCCACCCCCAGAGAAGGAACATTTGTCTCTGCAACAACGCACCCGCACCTCCTGCCGCTGCAGCACGCCGCACTGATGCCAGATTGTGTCGAGCACACGCAGAGCTCAAGGCGCGCACTCAATGGCGGATTCCTTCAATGCCTAGGCCTGCTTTAGGCTGAGTCCATTAAGCAATTCGTTCGCTAATCTCGGCTCAGCAGCGCATCCACGGCAGACTTCGTACGGAGGCCTGGCAGCACGACGGCGATTTCATCCAATGCAGCTTCATGCTCGGTTGAATTTTCTCCCTCTTGTTTCGGTGTTTAATTAAAACCCTCATTCAGTCAGGTGAATGTCTATGGGACCCAAGAATTAAAATGGACTGAAATTTAACATATTTAGGTAACGACAAGCAGGGCACAGCTGACGAGCTATCCCGTGGATGACACGTACAGTCAGAACTTATTTTTTTTACAATAGGAGCGACTGACATAGATTGACTCTATATGTCATGGAAATGTGACATTGATGGTCATATTTTGCTACACTCAGGTTAAATGAGGCAGAGTTTACTCTTATTTAGGTAGTTCTGAAGACATGGACCAAATGTTGCGTCAAAAATAGGAGTATCATCACCCAGGTTGTGTGTTTAGTGAGATCAGCCCAGCGCAGCCTCCCTCAGCGGGTCGTGCTGCCGCCACTGCCACTCCTGGCCCCCCCTGACCCACCTGGCCCCACCTGGCCCCCCTGGCCCACCTGGCCCACCTGGCCCCACCTGGCCACACCTGGCCCCACCTGGCCCCACCTGGCCCACCTGGCCCACCTGGCCCCACCTGGCCCCACCTGTACCCACCTGGGCCACACTATCACACACCGCTGCACAGATGTGTCTCTGCTATATCGTTTCCATCAATGCAATCACTGTTTTTTTTCGCACAGTTGTTCCCGAAATTCGTGTGAACTCGTACGATGACAAGTTTGCCATTTGAACATTGTCCTTCCAGAGATGAGCGACATACGATCAGTCTGTGGGCCAATGTATTAAAGTGCATGGAATTGTTATACCAGCGTTTTACAGAATTTGAAGTGTATAATGAGTTAGTAAAATCAAACATGCATTACGTGAATATGTATCTGTACAATCAGTGTCCTGTGAACATGAAACGTACTCAATGAATAAATTCAAATGAAATGAGGCCAAGGTAACTTGAATCGAGCAAAATGAGCTCATCCAATCCTAACTATTATCATTTAACTAATCAATTGATGCCACGATAGTTACAGAAAGAAGGTCGGCGGCCGTCGCTGACAGCAGCCGTGCGTAACGCAGAGCGGCAGCCGGCGTCGGACTCGTGGCATGGTGGAGGAAACGAGGTAGTAATTTTTGTGGAGGAAATACACCTCCTCTTGTTCGGCTAGCCAATGGAACGGCTTTATTTTAAACAAACTTTGTGACATCACATTGCGGCATGTCGTTAGGCCAATAGTGGAGCCAGATTTGGGACTAGCAGTTTTGCCATGTGCAATATGAGCGCTGCTATTGGTCCGTTGCCGTGACGTCAGCATTGCCACACGGTCGACAAAAAAGACTCGTTTGACCCTACCTTCTTTCTTCTACCGCGCCTCGTGGCCTCCCAGCGGCCGCCGCCTCTGGGGTTATTCAGCGCAGGCAGCTCAGCTCGCTCGGTGCAGCTCAGCACCTCCGTACGCAGTAACTCAGCGCTGCTCAATGTCTCAGAGCGTCTCCGAAGCTTGCTATTCTTTTCTATCTTTTGAATTTCAATCATAATCACAACTTTTGGCGAAAATCCTAAAGTGGATCTTGAAGTCTTCTCGGGGAGAAAAGTTCAATCTGCTTCATCAGATTATAATGATTTATCTCAGTTTTTACCAATCAGCTTAGTGAAAGTTTGAATAAGATTCGGATCTGTTCTCTAAGTTTTGCAGACGATTAACGATTGAACTTAAGTTGATAGCACAGGGAGATCCTGAATGATTCAAAGCATCGCATGTTAAGTTTGGTAATGAAAATTACAGACAATTGAGTGGTGCTTCGCGGCTGTGCAATGGAACCGTAGAATTAAAGAAATGCGTTCCGTTCAATGAACACAAAGTGAAATACCAGCACAATTACTTTTTCTGGTGGAAATCAAATGAATTTTATGAAGGTTGCTACATTTTCAACTGCTCGATTAGCTACGGAAATACCGTCCAGACTGGAAGTTTTATTTCAGGTTTTGTCAGTGAACTTGCACAACTTTTCCAGTTGATTATTTAATGCGTGCACAAATTAGCAAGCGGCTGCCACATTACCATGCAATGTTGTATAAAACTATTGCAAGCAGCGAAAATACACCTTCGCATGAGCAGTTATCCCCATATTGCTTTTGTTATAGAAACACTTGAGCAGGATAGTTGACGTATTGTAGCACAGACTCATTTAACTCCGCAACATGTCAGATCACTGCTTGTATCACACATTGGACGGCGGGGCTGCTCCAATGACGCCAGTGATTCAATGTTGCTGAGCTCGCAGTAAAACCTTGAACAGATTTGAATGGGATCCTTTTTGTAAATAAGAATTGGAAAGAACAGTTAAAGAAACCTGTCTTTTTTGATTTCATTATTATATTAAAGAAAGTAACGAGGGAAAGTCCCGGGAGATAATTCAAGATCTCTCGGGTCATTATCAACCTGATAATAATTGAGAAAAACTAGTCAAATATAAATCAAAAGCAGTTTTAAATGATTTGCAATCAGCTTTCCCTTCGCAACTAATATAATATTGAAACAAAACATTTTTTTAACAGTGATTTGTTACTTATATGTGTCTGTGCTTTTCCTGTCCCATGATTGGTTATTTGATCTACATTTGACAAGTTTTTCTCAACCATTTTTAGGTTGATAGTGACCCAGAAGTTCGAAGCGTTCAAAATATTTTTATTCTCGACTTCCTTTAATATAACAATGATCTGAGTAAAGAAGTATTTCTTTGCACTTTTATTTAGAACCTTAAAGAGGACGTGCACCACACCTGCAGCACATCAACACGAAGTTACCTCGTCTGGCGTCTGCCCGCCCACGTCACGGTCATTTAGTGTAGAATTGCCTCGCGCTCTCAGACTCAAGCGGTTTTTGATTGATGAATTACGGTGCATCACCGCTCTAATTTCCCGAGGGAAGCCGATTTCCCGCAGTGATTTAGGTCAGACCTCACTTATTCAGTTATTGATTTTCACATTTAACCGTTTTTGCGCTGAATCTGGAGAGATCGGGGTCCATCGCTGTTTTGGTCTCTTAAGCGTAACCAATTTATCTACGGTATTTTAGAAGTGATTACAGATTATCTCCGTTTTTGCTGCTCAGGTACCACAGCTTTCACGTTTTTTGTTGGCAGCGGAGTCGCTAGACACTTTCTTGTAAAATTGCACCTCTATCTCACAGTGAAGATTGTTGACCCTCCAGCTCCACGATGCGCGGTAATGATGTGGGAGAGTGAGTGTTGTGATGTCAGGGCGCTGTGATGCTGTTGTTGAGGATACCTCCACGCTGTGATGATCACTGCAGGCACCACACCTCCACACTGTGATGATCACGGCAGGCACCACACCTCCACGCTGGAGAGCCAATGACGCAAGACTCATTCTTTGAAATAAGAAAATGATTGTTTCGATTTTTCTTATAAATAAATTTCTTGTCTATGAATGAAAAGTTTTAATTTAACAAGAGTAGAAGCAATAAAGGAAGTATCAATGAAATGGAACATAATGCTGTATCTAGGAAGAAACCAATAAATTCCAGAATTAGTTGCAAGAAAATGTGGGTGGAGTTTCACTGCCATGCCATTTGCGGCAGCCCTAAGTCCTGCAGCACATCAAGTGTTGAGCTCCTAGTGCGGAAATCTCTTCACAAAAGATGCAAGATGCGGTGATTCAAGCAGACGCCCAACACTTTGAATGGAATAGTTGAATAGCTCAATAGGTTTTGCTTCTAATGAGGGACTTCATAATACGTCAAATGAAGTCCAAGTTTCATTCGAGAAATATTGTTAACTATTCTGACAGAGACATTCTACGGCTCGTTAAATTCAGGAATTTCGGAGACGGTCTCGCTCTGAAGATTAATTAATATATTGTGGACGCGTCTCGCTGCCGTGAACCGTGGCTGGCGTCGCTCGGTGCGGCACGCAGCACTGCCACTGACAGCTCTCAGCGCTGCTCGCAATTGGACGAGCATTTCTGTTCTCACACTCCTGCAGACGAAAATTTCAATGATTTCATTAATTTTTGGTCAAGAAATTAACTAACTTGAACAAAAAAGGCTAACTTTACGAATTTCTCCAAAGTTTATCCGTACAATTACTTGCGCGACTGCATGCTGTTTTTCCTTGTTTCGCTTCAACTTTAAATTCGCAACGAAAAATTACTTTAAAGAGTAAAATATTGCAGCCTCAAACATCTGAGTCAGCGAATATTTTGTTTACTCGTCAATACAAAGGAAAACTTTCTCCATCAACAGCACCGTGATGACGCTCTGGATAAATGCATGCTCCGACGGTCATTGAATTGAGTTGTTATTGTGAGGAAATTGGCGAGTTGAATGATTGGGGGAATCGGGGTGAGTGATAGTAGGGATATTGGAAGGAGTGAGTGATAGTAGGGGTATTGGGAGGGAAGTGATTGTGGAGTATTGGGAGGAGTGAGTGATAGTATAGCGGTATTGGGAGGGAAGTGATTGTGGGGTATTGGGAGGAGTGAGTGATGGTAGGGGTATTGGGAGGGAAGTGATTGTGGGGCATTGGGAGGAGTGAGTGATAGTGGGAGTAATGAGAGGAGCGAGTGACAGTGAGTGCAATAATGAGGGGGAGAACAACAACACGCGAGTGCAGAGGCGCGTGTCACCACGCGTCCCTCACAAGATCACCTCCTGCGGCAGCATGAGAGCGTCCTGCAGTCCACACGACAGCAACCAAACCTCCACCCGTTAAGGTTGTACTGACGAAGAAACTCAAAAACGCAGGAAGTTGAATATTACTTCATAGTCTTTCTCTTTGACACTCAAAGCGCGAAGAAGCTGGAAATTTTCGCCGTTGAAGGCAATTAAAAAGCTCATTTGCGGGATGAAGCTTGTGTCAATGGCGCCTATTAAGGTGGGATGACTTTTTGGTCTCCCATGCTTGCTCTGCCTCGTTTCTAACTTGCAGCCGCAGTGAAATGTCCGCTTTTGCACGATTACACAAGTTTGCCAGGAAAATGAGCTCCGTCTTGTTGAGGGAAAGGTAAATTACGGATGTGTTCACATCTGTTGGTGTTATGGATGTGTTCACACCTGTCGGTGTTATGGGTGTGTTCACACCTGTCGGTGTTATGGATGTGTTCACACCTGTCGGTGTTATGGATGTGCTCACACCTGTCGGTGTTAACTGTGCCAGACAAGCTCACCATGGACCAACACACGCAGAAGCGGCAACATGTGTGCGGGGCAACATAAACATGCGATAGTTTATTTATGCTACACCATTTGCTGTGGCAGAAAATCAATTGAGAATAATTCTAAGTGTGGAATTTACGGCACGCTTATGAAATTTACGGTAGGCCAAGGACGTTTACGAACTGTTCAGGAAGTTTGCAAATTTATCAGTTAACGATAAGTCAACCGAAAATTCAGTAGAGTTGAGCTGCTTACAAGTTCACGAAGTTGCCTAGAAGCTAACGTGAAATTAGTGTGAAATTACTTGTTAAGTCAGGTTATCCGCTTTAAAGTTAACATGAACCATGGCTACAGCAAAACTCAACTTGTACCGTGACCACAGCTAAACTTAACTTGTACCGTGACCACAGCTAAACTTAACTTGTACCGTGACCACAGCTAAACTTAACTTGTACCGTGACCACAGCTAAACTTAACTTGTACCGTGACCACAGCTAAACTTAACTTGAACCGTGACCACAGCTAAACTTAACTTGTACCGTGACCACAGCTAAACTTAACTTGTACCGTGACCAAAGCTAAACTTAACATGAACCATGGCTACAGCAAAACTCAACTTGTACCGTGACCACAGCTAAACTTAACATGAACCATGGCTACAGCAAAACTTAACTTGTACCGTGACCACAGCTAAACTTAACGTGTAAAATGTTACCTGCTATAAGTTACTACACTATTGGCAGGCTGCGAGTGACTTTACTTTTCTCCACTTTGTTTTGTTTTGCATTTCCTGAATTTGCCCATAGGGCCTCAGTACGGCACCCGGTGTCAAAATGGGGTTCTTAAATCTCAAGGTCAAAATTATGAGTTCGTGATATCTTAAAGTCAAAATCCACTTCAAGGTTCAAAAGCACTGGTGCGTTTGAAATTTTGTAGGGGAGTGCGCTTGACATTAATTTTCATGTTTTTTAATTCATAAAGGATTTGATGCTTCAATAGAAAAACTAAAGAATTCGGGGGTGTAGAAAACCTGCTTGTTCTGTGGAATGTTAGATTGTTAAAAAATCAATTTATTATGAATCAAGCAACTTTCCCAAAATTGTTGCTTGAATGCAAAGCTGGGCAAAAAAGCTCCGTAATTATTTCTTTTCAGCTTTTTACATTATATTCTAACTCGTTTAGCTTGAATAATCAATCACAATAATCTTCAAAATCGGTTGAACATTCCCTTTCAATTCTTTTCTTTCGAATGATGAAGTATTCTCGAATTTCGTGTGTTATAATTACGTCCAGATCACTACTTCAAACCTTCCCATGGCCACACAGCACCTGCCTGCCTCACTGCTGGGCATTCCTGCAGCCGCCGCGTCTCCGCAGGGCGAACAGCTGGCACGGCAGCGCACGAGGCTGCAAATTATGGACTATATTCATTTTCTTCGCTTTGTGTTGTAGTGGAACTCGGGTGAATGGGAGTGAAGGGAGTGCTGTGTTGTGTGCTACTGAAGGGGGTGCAGGGTGCTGTGTTGTGTGCTACTGAAGAGGGTGCAGGGTGCTGTGTTGTGTGCAGCTGAAAAGGGTGCGGGGCGCTGTGTTGTGTGCTACTGAAGGGGGAGCGGGGCGCTGTGTTGTGTGCTCCTGAAAGGGGTGCAGGGTGCTGTGTTGTGTGCTACTGAAAGGGGTGCAGGGCGCTGTGTTGTGGGCTACTGAAGGGGGTGCGGGGCGCTGTGTTGTGTGCTACTGAAGGGGGTGCGGGGCGCTGTGTTGTGTGCTACTGAAGGGGGTGCAGGGCGCTGTGTTGTGTGCGACTAGAAGCGTTTACCGTCCTGCATTTAGCACAAGCTGCAGTGCACAGGCTGTTGTACCCCAGCATGTGAGGGAAATGTTCACCAATACAACGGGCTAAAGATAGTCGACGTAGTGAGTTTTCCTTTCAGATCGCGAGATGCGAGTTCTGCCATAAAAGACATTCCCCGAGTTTCAGGATGTGAATGGCCGGTCTTCAATTTAGGTCCTGGTGATCTAGGAAGCTCGCTTCGACATCAGATCTTCTCATCTTCATCCGTCATCTCTTTCTTTTCATTTCTGGGCGTCGATTTCCCGCGCTCCAGCGCATCTATTCTTATAGGAAAGCCGCTGGGATTCTATAGGAGGAAATATGGTGCCGTAATTTCTCCAGTCGTCAGCTGTTTCAATTTCCAGCCGAAGCATTTTCTGCAATTAAATTTTATCAATCAAGCATTAATGTAAAATATTAGTTCATAAAGATAATTGATTTTGAGTACGAAAACAAAGTGCAGACACAAATCGAATAGAGATCGTAATGCATCTGCCTGCAGTAACTGCGTGAGTGTAGCAGTGGTGGCAGCAGGTGGCCACCACCTGCCTGCAGTAACTGCGTGAGTGTAGCAGTGGTGGCAGCAGGTGGCCACCACCTGCCTGCAGTAACTGCGTGAGTGTAGCAGTGGTGGCAGCAGGTGGCCACCACCTGCCCGCAGTAACTGCGTGAGTGTAGCAATGGTGGCAGCATGTGGCCACCACCTGCCTGCAGTAACTGCGTGAGTGTAGCAGTGGTGGCAGCAGGTGGCCACCACCTGCCTGCAGTAACTGCTTGAGTGTAGCAGTGGTGGCAGCAGGTGGCCACCACCTGCCTGCAGTAACTGCGTGAGTGTAGCAGTGGTGGCAGCAGGTGGCCACCACCTGCCTGCAGTA
>JACJUY010009909.1:0-13427 GCA_014220935.1 Platorchestia sp. MABIK | reverse complement strand
ACTCCCCAGCACCATACTCCACAGCACCACACTCCCCAGCACCACACTCCCCAGCACCACACTCCCCAGCACGCAGCTCTGGGTATAAACATCAAAATATGCATATTACTGAATAGGCACTTGAATATTTATCACCATATTTTTGCATTGTCGTCTATTTTTTGAAGAGCTGACGACAAAAGCCGTTATTTTAAAGTTTGTTATTCTGCCAGCCAGGCGTGCGTCTCAGGAGCCTCACTGAACGCATGGAGGAAATAATTTTTAGTTCTGAGCGACCTGGAAGTTCTGCTGTTGTATTGAATTAGATTTCTATGGTCTTCAGCTGTTGGTATTTACAGCCGTGATCTTGTTCAGTAAGGTGCCTGACAACTTCAGATATGGTGTGACATTGCCTTCACATTGTCATCCAAAGCTCAAGCATTCCTAAACTCAAAATGAGTAGTAATAATCCGGTCTACTGTTGAATTTAGCTAGCATAAATTTAAATGAAAGTTCGTTTTCGATACACATTACTTAATTCCCACCCCAACTCAGGATGACATGATGTTCCTACAAGCATCAGATTCCACTGACCCATAAATGAGTCCCACACATGAAGGGATTGTTGCGCTCACCCCGGCCTGGAGGCTCCCCCTACACCACGGTAGAGGAAACAAGGCAGTCATTTCTGTGGGTGAAATACCCCTCCTCTTGTTCGGCTAGTCAATAGAACGGCTTCATTTCAGACAAACTTTATGACGTCACCATTGCGACATGTCGTTAGGCCAATAGTGGTGCCTGATTCGGGGCTAGCAATGTTGCCAGATGCGCTATGAGCGCTGATATTGGTTCGTTGTCATGACGTCAGCATTGCCACACGATCGACGAAATAAAGACTTGTTTGACCCTGCCTTTTTATACTTTTTCCAACCAACCTGCATTTGTTTTTTCCCACAGAGGGAAAAATTAAAGTAATTTCCAGATGATGTAAGCGTAGTAACTCACCCTGAGCCCCCTGTCCAGCGCTTGCCTGAGGAAGACGTCCATGGGCAGCAGGGCACCCGAGGGACTTTATTATGGAATGGCGCCCATCACCTGAGCACAGAAATGAGACGTGAGGCGTCACGAGCGCTGCCACCGCCCTGCAGTCTGGCAGAGTTGAATGCAGACGACTCGTATTGTCTGGCTTGACGGTCTCACTTGATGGATGAATGAGGGTAAGTTGGGTCAGAAATACATGAAGATCACCATCACTGCTGCCTCATTCGGTAAAGAGAATTGCGTGGGCTGCCAGGCTGCAGAAATAAGAAGAGCGTATTCTTCGGATGGTAATTAGCGAAATCTGAGCCCATTTCGAAGTCGATATTTGTTACATTCAACACACCAGGTCGTGGGACAAAGTCTCCAATAACAGAATAATACAAGGACTATGAGCATTTAACGACTGCTGCCAGAAAATATGGGCGGCACAATGATGCTAAAATTGTTAGGGATGAGCTCAAAATTAGCATTTTATTATCACAATGTTGAGGATTATTTTACTGCATTTAGTAAGTTAGGTATGAAGTTGTGTGTAGTCATTATTTCTCACAACTATTTTTATTGTTTAACTTACTATTTCACACCGCTACCATTTTTTTGTGATAACTAAATCGATAGAACAACTGCACCTATTTTTTTAGGTTTAAAAACTCGCAAGTTCAACATTAGAATTTTAGAAGCCCCATGACGATAACAATTACGTGTAAGGTAAAGATCGTGAAGAATATTACAATTTATTCGTGTGCGATTGAAGGTAAAGACCATATCATAGAAATTTTAGTGAAACTTACTCATTGTGTAGAGAACAGAACGACGCAAAAGTTTCAGGAGAGCAGAATGAGGGCGACACAAAACTGGCCTGTGACGCAGGAGGCCACAAGGCCTCGGGATGCAGGCAGCAGAGACGCGTCCACAAATAGAAGAAAGATGGCCGTGCAGAAGACAATCCTCATGGCATATTTGCTCAGATTTCTTCTTCTGGTCGCCCGAACATCAGCAAATAATGAGTAAACGCCCGCTTTTTGGCTTCAGTTGACGGAAGGTCAGAAGTATGAACGGGGGTCTTTGTCTTCCGGTGTGTCGAGGTCCTTGTATGCTTTCGTAATTTTTTCTCTGCAGTTCAACATTCGGAAAAATTAGCGTTGTGGAATACTCTGAGTAGATGATTTACTTATTTCTTTGCCATATATTACATGATCACTCCTTGTGGTCGCTTAGCACATACTCCTGGTCTTGAAAACAAGATCCTAAGCAGTCGATCTAATTCTTGTGGTGCCGTATTTTACCAAGTCTTGACATATGCTTCAACTGAGTAGATTTGTATCTTCACTTCCACCGAGAGTTGAGCTCACTCAAACTCACGAAGTATGTGAGCTCAATTGAGAAATGCGGTTTCGTAATTTCGTTCAAAAAACTCATGTTGACATAATCGAAACAATGCCATTATTCAGTGTTTAAATGTCGCATCCATCGCCAGAGGAGGAATTTATCCACACCTACAATTGTGCGGTCACTGACCGCGGGGTGTGACTTTCTCACACTGATGTGGGTTGGTGCTCGGGTGTCCTCAGTGAGGCAGGATACTGCTCGTGTGTCCTCAGTGAGGCAGGATACTGCTCGTGTGTCCTCAGTGAGGCAGGATACAGCTCGGGTGTCCTCAGTGAGGCAGGATACTGCTCGTGTGTCCTCAGTGAGGCAGGATACAGCTCGTGTGTCCTCAGTGAGGCAGGACACTGCTCGTATATGGGCATTTACTCCTTTCCAGAAAATGATTTTTTGGCAAAAGTTTAATACCTGCTGTTTACTGCATCACTCGATAGAAAGCGATGAGTTCCTGCACTCAATGCGAATGCCAACTCAGGGAGAAAGAAGCGGCAACTAAGCCCGCGATTGATTGATGACAAAGGTGCCCGCTTAACGAAGACAGGAAATTATTGATTGAACTTCAGACAGCGATATGAAGACCATACGTCGTCGTTCAGAAAATAAGTTGATGTCATGAAGCTTCGTGCACGAATGAATGTGTGCAGAATTCTGTGCTGAATAATGCTCAGCCAGCACCACCTCGATATATGACAGCACCTCCCGCAATGCTCAGCCTGCACAACCTCGATATATGGCGGCACCTCCCGCAATGCTCAGCCTGCACCACCTCGATATATGGAGGCACCTCCCGCAATGCTCAGCCTGCACCACCTCGATATTTGGCGGCACCTCCCGCAATGCTCAGCCTGCACCACCTCGATATATGGCGGCACCTCCCGCAATGCTCAGCCTGCACCACTTCGATATATGAGGGCACCTCCCGCAATGCTCAGCCTGCACCACCTCGATATATGGCGGGACCTCCCGTTGTTTCGGTGCCTCATTAGAGCAGCTGGTGTAGGACTTTATGGTTCAGTGAGCCAATTAATGAAAACATGCCTCGTATGACGAAATCGAAACAAACTTTAGTATGAAAACATGTACTACACAAAAAGTTAACTAATCTGCGCGCAGAGCCAAATAGCTTGAAATTTTCTCGATAAAAGAATGCAAAAAAATGAAAGTGAAAAATTGAATTGATGAGGAAGTAAATGTTTAATCTATTTTTATTGATTTTTATTGCATTATAGTCTACGGTTTTTATTACCAATATTTGCATTGCAAGGAACGACGGACTCTGTTAGATCGTCACAAACGAAGTAAGTCCCAACCAAATAATGTCCTAGTTCACAGACAGTCAGCTATTGTCAGATGATTGATGTTGTTATTATTCGATTAACAAACAAAGCCCAGGCAAAAATTACGTCTCGCCTCCCGACCCAGAACTCCTCGCTACAGCCAGGCTCGTCAGGTGCATCATATCATTGGATTTATCTTGATCTCTGATTCCCAAGAGCTGCTTGAGCTCCCACTTAGTATATGGAAGAAGTAATTTATTAAACCGGTTTGCCCGATATTGAGACAAAACTTCAAAATTGAAGCGAGGCTTCGTTCTCCTCCAGTTCCACTGTGGGCATAAGGTTGCGTGGCTACGGAAGGTGCGAGTCGCTACAGATATTTTGTCGGAGCAAATTAATAATTTCACAGAACTCAGGAGAATGCTGCTTCACTGCAGAGTGCAGTAAATTCAGTTCATACGTAAACAAGCCATAACTTAGTACCGGCAGAGGCGGGCATCACACAGCACCGGCTGGCACTTAGAATTCGTAAAAATTTCATTGTCAATTGGGTCCAGTAGATATTTCATGCTAAAATATTATTTTAGAGTGTTTCTCTTTCGCCTCATGTTTCGTATACACGAGAGAAATATCTATAAACATCAATGATATCTATAAACATCTTCACACGGTTTTGACAGATTTTTCGAATGGATGTGTTGTGAGTGATTGTCCTGCATCCTGTGTACAGACGGCTTTGGGAGGCGGACGCAGCCGCCACCTCGCGCTGGCCGCAGCGGGCGGCAGCGCCGCGGTGTAGCAAACAAGGTAGAGTCATTTCTGTGCGGGAAAAACACCTCCTTTTGTTCAGCTAGGAATTAGACACTGAAAGAAAGATAGGAATTAGGCACCCAAAGTAAGATAGGAATTAGACCCCCAAAGAAAGATAGGAATCAGACACTGAAAGAAAGATAGGAATTAGGCACCCAAAGTAAGATAGGAATTAGACCCCCAAAGAAAGATAGGAATTAGACATTGAAAGAAAGATGGGAATTAGGCACCCAAAGTAAGATAGGAATTAGACCCCCAAAGAACGATGGGAATTAGACCCCCAAAGAAAGATCGGAATTAGACACCCTAAGAAACATAGGAATTAGACCCCCTAAGAATGATAGGAATTAGACACCGAAAGAAAGATAGGAATTAGACACCCAATGAAAGATAGGAATTAGACCCCCAAAGAAAGACAGGAATTAGACACCGGAAGAAAGATAGGAATTGGACACCCTAAGAAACATAGGAATGAGACGCCGAAATACAAAGATGTTCGTGAGTAAACTCTTCAAGTAAATTGTGAATGAAGACTTAAATCAAACTCACAGATGATCAGAAGAGTTTTACGGAAGTACTTTGTGTTCATAAGCTATGGACTAAATATACTTGGAGCGCTTGCGGTTGTTAACCAATAAAGGACATTTGAAACTGAAATGACAACCTAAAGCTTTTATTAAAGAAGTGGCCGTCCAACAAGCCTATGGATGAGGTTCTATTAAGAAAAAATCGTCTCAAAGAGTGATGAAAAAATCCTGAATTAATTGCGAGGCAAGAAAAGAATGAACCAAATTATACAGTTGGTGTTGCTGCCTTGAGGATGGAGCCCAACTTAGTGTGAAGTTCCCGTCGAGCAAGTTGTCGAGCACAGCGTCTAGCACCTCCACCACGTCCTCGCCACGAGAGGGCGGGCCAGCGAGGGAGAGTATTCCAGTTGAGGGCGGGAGTATTTGTGCTGACGCGATGTGCGCGGAGAGGCAGGGGAGTCTCGAGAGCCATGCTAGTGGTGGGCAGCTGAGGCATCGCTAGGAAATGTTTGAGCTGAGCTATATTAGTTTAGGAGAGATGTGGCATGAGCGGAATGATTTCCGCTCAACTTGAAGTAGGTCAGTAACCCTCAAAAATTTGCTTCATTTCCTAACACTTCAAAATAGTCTTAAAAAAGGACATCATTCTTTAGATGAGAAATGCTACTCTTCATTAAAAATTAATGACAGCATGCATTCAAAATTAAAAGGCTACTAAGAAACGGGCTGGAATAAATAAATCCTTGGAAATATCTAAGCTTCAAACGTGTCTGTTGTGCGCTGCAGACATGAATTAAAATCTGTGATAAAATTGTTCATAGAAAAGCAGAAGAGCTTTACGAGCTCGTTAGGAGCTCTGAGGCCTGGCGAAATCCCGCGGCTAACGATGTCGGAACTTACACTTTGTTTCCTTGTTTTATGAAGGATGTCATTTGTAACCGAGCTAACAAGTAAGTGTAGAAAAATATTAAAATTACTAATATGCAAAATTACTCTATAGAAATCACAAACATATTTTTGTGCATTTTCTTCACAGAAGCTCATCAAAAAGTGGCCAAGAGCTCCCTGCTCTCTTAATTCTGCTGTGTAAAATACAGGATTTGTGCACAGATCAGGGATGAGTTGATCACCTGGAGCTCATTTTGACTTTGGCGATATTAAATCCAAATTTTGCCCTCCTGTTGCGGGTCGCTGAGCAGCTGCTGACGGGAGGCGTGCTGGTGCTGGGCCGTCGCTGGGCAGATCTGCGGGACGCTGGGACGTCGCTGGGCAGACCTGCGGGACGCTGGGCCGTCGCTGGGCAGATCTGCGATGGTCACACGCAGTGGGGCCTCAACAGTCTGGAACCTGAGGGGTGAGGCTGGCGTGGTGGTGACACCAGCTCTACAGCCCTGAGTGGTGAGGCTGGCGTGGTGGTGACACCAGCTCTACAGCCCTGAGTGGTGAGGCTGGCGTGGTGATGACACCAGCTCTACAGCCCTGAGTGGTGAGGCTGGCGTGGTGGTGACACCAGCTCTACAGCCCGAGTGGTGAGGCCAAGATTTCCTTCAAAAACAGCCAAAACTTGCAAAAGTTGCCATTGAACAGGAAGTTTATCACAGAGTTCCATAATTTGATCTCTATACTTGGAAATTCGAGGGAAACAATGTTCAAGGAAAGATACGAAATTTTCATATTTTAAAAATAGGTAAAGTTTTGGTGATGAAACGCTGTGGAATTGAGTTGTTTTAGTTCCATAAAAAAATTCAACTCTTCAGTTTCATTTCTGTCAACAATTTTTTCATCGGCGAACTACCAACAATGACTTGGTCACTTGACGGATTCGAAAGAAAAAACTCGAGAGAAAGCATGGCTACAGAAGTGCTCTGAACTCACGCAACTCGCTTGTTGTTAATCTATTTTTCTTTCATTTCATACTTCAGGACAAATCAGAATGAAGCTGTACAGTAATAGCAGTTATGGCAGTTCGAAATACAACCATCCTATAGCATCAGATCATAGTTTGAAAAATTACAATTTGATTCAAAATCTTTCCAAAACAAAATTGAAATATGCTGCAGAATGATACCTGCAAATATTTCAAACGTTTTGTTTCCAGCCACACAACAGAATCAAGAGGAAGATCCTTTGCCGTGCAGCCAAAAATTGGCACGAATAACCTGAAAGAAAGTTTGCCGATAATTATTGAACATCCTAGCAAGGAAAGAATGCCATTTTGCTCAAACAGTAAGAGAGTGCAAAGAAATGGAAAACCTTAATTTGTGATCCTGTTAAATTCGAGGATTGTCTAAATTCACGAGCGTCCAGTGAGAAAATCAAATGACTGCGATAACTGATGAACTCAGACACTTTAACAAAGAGGTGCACAAGACGCTTAAAATTTTGGACTATCCACAGAAGTGTTTTCGTTGCCTGATTAAATTTTACGAGAACAGCAATGATCTTCCCCTGCGGGTAACTGTTATCAGCAGGTCATGCTCAGCCACGCCCGCCATCGCTCACCGCCCAAACAGCTGCATAACTCTAGATCTCATCTGAACACTGCGCACATTGTGCGCTCAGCGAATGGGCCTTTACAGGGCATGAATGGCCAGAGTAACATTAGTGCCCACATTATTGCATTCTTTCAAATAACAAGTTTCTTTAATGACGTGCTAGCGAGAAAACCAATTTTCATTTTTGTTGCTGTAGCGGACTCCCGTCCCCTTGTGTTGGTGCTCCCACCTCCCTCCGACGCTCTCCCGTCCCTTGTGTTGGTGCTCCCACCTCCCTCTGACGCTCTCCCGTCCCCTTGTGTTGGTGCTCCCACCTCCTTCTGACGCTCTCCCGTCCCTTGTGTTAATGGGACGAGGATCTCGCTGCGCCTGATCAGTTGCTTTCAATAGCAATATAGAACGAGAGCGAATGTTGGACAAGAGCGAATAAAGGACACCTAGCAAAAGCATGCGTTCAGTGCATTTAAGGACAATATGCACTAAGATGTTCCTAAGACTTACGACATCCATCTAATCTGAAGGGTGAGCTTCTAGCGGCTTAGCTTTCCATCCAAGTAAATCAGCTCAAGGCCTCTCGAAGTCGGCGGCAAACCCGAATAATTAAATCTGCGTTGCAGAGAGCCAGCCGAACCTGCTGGAATTAATACTTTTCGCTATTTGGTGGGAATTTTACTTCTTAGTCCTTGCCCGAACTCAATACAAACTCGTCTGGACTCAATACCGTCTTGCGCGAACTCAATATAAGTCATCTCTAAGTAATGGGAATAACCACCTAATGAGAGCACGTTCAGGTGAACGTGTGAAATCCTCCAGCTTATCAATCATTATTTTGAGAAAGGCTGTACACAAATTTCATGGCACTCTAACAATTACCTAACATAAAGGTTATGATTGAATTACCGGATGAGACGACGTTGTTGAGGTACTCCAGAAAATTTTCTTCCTTGCCATGTTGGTCAGTGAATGTGAATGTTGTGGCCTCGCCCTGACGCCGCAGGTCCTGCAGAGCGTGTGGCCTCGCCCGGACGCCGCAGGTCCTGCAGAGCATGTGGCCTCGCCCTGACGCCGCAGGTCCTGCAGAGCGTGTGGCCTCGCCCTGACGCCGCAGGTCCTGCAGAGCGCCTTGCTGCCCTCCAGCGAGCGGTGATGGCGTGGGACCTGAGCCGCACACCGCAGTGAGACCCTCAGCCCTCGATGGCATTAATAATAATTCTCATATAATAATAATTTTCAATAGTAATTCTCAAATAAATAATTCTCAAGTGGGACTATTGACAAGCTGTCCTCGATTACGCCAAAGACATTCACTGAAAGAAAGCTCTTGAATGGTTATTTTTAATTAGAAAATGAGACGAATGTGCACCTGAACCACAAAGTTATGAGAAACTTAATTGTGATACGATCGGGGCGATCTGGACGGTTCACGTTTGCATTTCCTTGCGAGGAAGAAAGCGATTTAAGAGTTGCCTCTGGCCTTGCCACGGGACTCGGCATCCACATAGCCTAGATGCGTTGAGATAGAGTGTTGGCCGCTCCTAAGCGCGAGAATTAGCCTAATGCGAAGGGATGTAGAGTGGGTGCGGTGGACGAGAGGTCTCTAGGCTGTAGAGTCACGCTCATGACTGCAGCGAGAAGAATGGGGAGTGAAAATCTAAACAGAAGAATAAAGCTGCTCGACATAGAGTGTTCTTTTTATTAAGGCCTTCGGAAACGGAGCTGCGCAATTTGGCAGTTTTGGAGACACGTGATTGGCTGGCTTGAGGTGCCTGCAGCGAAAACACTATTCGCACGAGGAGCTCGCACTTGAATCCTCTGGCGAGCTTTATAGAAAGTACAGCGCTGGAGTCCAGGAGCTCGGCTATTGGATCGCACACAGCGGCGAGTCAATGTGCAAAGTTTGTACAGAGAGCCTGATCTGGCGCTATTGGCAAAAGACAAGTCACTACATGGTCTTAAAAGTACACAGTCATATCCCTTCCGCACGTGAGAGCAAAGAGAAATGTGTGGTTTCAAAATAAATTAAAATTTGGAAAGTTTCACTTTTCAATACCACATAGAGACAGAATTGTCGGTGTTTGCGAAAATCTGGAACGAAAAGGGTTGGAGGTTTGCGCAAAAATTTGCTATTGGTCGATGTCCCCTGCGTGGAAGACTTTTCTCAAATTAATGACAAATGCTTTCGTGTTCTTTCAATTGAAATTTGGAAGTGAATTTTAGCGCTCTCAGTGTGAATGTCAGAGGGAGACAGAAACTTGTACAACGTGCTGGAAACTGGGATTTCAAATTTAAGAGTAAAAATTAATGCATTGATGTGTCTTAGTATGGCCAAGCACGAGAAGACGTTCGCATCTATACATAAGAAATGGAATTTTGGCTCGACAAAACGCGAGTCGGACGTCTCGAAGGACGCTAGTGAACAATAAAGTATGCCTAATCAAAGCTGAAAATGTTTATAAATGAGAAATTAGGAACAAATTACGCGCACTGTAAGCAGGAGGAAGTTGTGAACGTTAATTGTAAGTAATCATTCATCCGGAAAGGGGTTGAAGTGGGGTTGTTGTGAGGCCTCGCAGCGCTCCCTGCCATGGTAGCTCAGTAGTTCTGAGCTACAGAACTGCTGCAATGTTCTGTAGCTCAGAAATGTTCTGCAGATGTTTTCGCAATAAAGTAATTATGTTAAAAGCCACTAATTCATATCATTTAGGTAAAACAGAAGTAGCACTTGCTCAATCGCGAAATCCGCAGCATGGAGAAAAGTTATACAGCAACTTTGAGAGGGCAATAAATAATCATAATTGAAAATCAAGAGTTATTACCATGGGAGTCATTACCAGGAGTTATTACCAAGGGAGTTATTACCAGGAGTTATTACCAAGGGAGTTATTACCAGGAGTTATTACCAAGGGAGTTTTTACCAGGAGTTATTACCAAGGGAGTTATTACCAGGAGTTATTACCAAGGGAGTTATTACCAGGAGTTATTCCCAAGGGAGTTATTACCAGGAGTTATTACCAAGGGAAACAGAACCAATGAAAAATATCCCCTTCACACATCCGAGTTCGTCAAATGAAAATCGTATAAAACACACAACCTCAGAGTGAGGAATCTTCCAGCTGTCCCGAGAGCAATCGAACTGCAGCAACTGACTGGTCTGACCGCCCAGGTGTTGAAGTGAGGCATGCTGAGGCCGTCAGTGAACACCGACATTTTCTTGCCCATCAGAGGCCTAAATTTAGGTCCTATCCACTTGTCCACATATGTTGCTCTCAATTGTGTGCTGGGTGAGGGGAGGGCAAACTTTGACAAAATTAGCGTACCACTTAAAAGCCTTCAATTCTTTTATATTGTTATGAAAAATGCCATTAATGAGAAAATTTCATGCTCAAAAATTTTACCAGCACTAATACACAGAACATGAACTGACTTATCAAATCATTTCTTACAGGAATAATACCTTTCACTGCTTTTATCCCGAAGCATTATTCTGCCAGCGAATGATGAATGTCTTCAAGATTTTACTTAATGTCCAGTCCAACGTAACCAAACATTCATTATTTTATAATTCACTTTATGAAGAAGGGCAGAAAATAACTAGTTACCTGTTTCACTGCCATGTAAACATGCCACTGATCCAAAGCCTTATGCATTCAATCCTCTTGACAAAAAAATTTCTGTCAAGAATACCCTGACTGTGATAGAAACTGCAGTTCTGTTGGTCCTGAGGCGCTTGCGCTTGCTAAACATTGGCGTAGCGTCGCAACTCAATATACGACTTGAGCGCGTTATTAGAGCAGCCTATGTACAGCCGGCTCGGATGGAACAACACACACGAGTGCTGGCAGTGAGAGCTCGCAGACACGGGGGATCGCAAGAAACAAAGCGATAACCTGCGTGTTGTCGCGCCTTATTGTGCACTGCCGGGTAATTAAGGGCTCTCGGCTGCTGGGCGTCGCATTCCCGTAACTTACTGCGTCGCTGGCAGCTCACTTGCAGCACGAGGCAGGAGCGTCTCATGCTGACCAGCACCACGTACTGTTTCTTGTTGTTGCCAAGCGGAGAATTACTCCCGGTGAACTTATTGCGACAGGGAATAATGCTACCATGCGAGGAATATTGTTTCTTCTGTCTCTCCTTGAACACTTGTCACGTATAACTATAAGGCTAGCACTTATATAATGCAGGTTAGGAGATCATAATAGTTTAAATACATGCTCAGTCTAATGCAGCAGTAAAATGGAGTATTAATGCAGGAGCCGCAACAGAGTGGTAGTGCAGTAGTAGAAATAAAATAGAAGTGCAATCGTAGTAAGGGAGTAGTAAGGGAGTAGTAGTACAGTCGCAATGTAGTAGTGGTAGTGAAGCAGTACAAATTTAATAATGACTCGCCCCTGGAAATAGTACGGGGTGGATATAGAAGAGAACTTGAAATTCCTGCAAAGATGTTCGTCAGAGATATATTTCTTGAGGAATGCGTTGATCGTGACGATCTTAGCTGAGCCCTGCTCGCCGCAGCACGCCTTGCGAACGGAAAAGAAAGCTCAATAGAAAAGGGGCTCTTCTACTTCCCTTACCCTACAAGCCCAGTTGGAATGATGAAAAAACAGTTGCTCAAATAAAATGCAGTCTGTTCAAAATACTACCTGGAAAAGCAGTGCCACACGACAAAATGTAGAATTTTCTATCAATAAAAAGTTTGGGGATCATCAGAACATGTTATATAAGGAACAAACGTCCTAAAAGGAAATTTTACGCTTACATTTTGAAAAAGCACTAATCGTGTTCACTATTCTTTGCAAGCTCATAACCTGGCAAATACTTCAAGTGAGGTGAAGAGTTCGACAGGAGAGCTTGGAAGTACAGTCCTCACGGGCCCCGGCCTGGCAGCGCTGCGGATGCGACACTCCGCTGGGACGCTGCCCGCCCTGGGCGCCGCAGGGAGGTGCGGCCCGCGCCTCTCCCACCGCCGTCACCAACCCAGTCTAACTTTTTCGCCGCCTGTGTGCATGCGGGCGGCGAAAAAGTATAAATAAGTTTAAATAATTATAAATGATTTTAAATAATTATAAATGAGTTTAAATAATTAAAAACTAGTATAAATAATTATAAATAAGCATAAATAATAATAAATAAGTATAAATAAATGCGATGTTTTTCGACATCGATCGTTTAGAAACGATACAAAGGCTGCGTGTTAGAAAATACATAGTTCATAAGAGAATATTTATGATGCCCAGACGATACTCATTACGGCTAATTGATATACCAGCAATAAGTATTGTCTAGGCTTCAGATGGAGTCAAGGTGAATTTATTACGCATTTTCGTCGATTAGTATGAAATCGGAATTAACATTATATCCGCTGCTCAATGTGCATTGCCGTATAATCTATTTGATAATTTAAGTGTGCTACATTACCATGGGTTTCTTCCCGTTAATTTTAGAAAAATTAAGAAATTCTATCGCACTGTCAGGTGTGTGACATAATTTCCGAAGAAAAATAGTGTAGAAAGAAATCTATTCAAATTTAGGAGTAAAATACAGCGTGTGAAGCAATATTGTTGCGGCAGAGAAGGAACAGGAGTTCCGAGCCGTAAAGTCACAACACAGAGTCAGGACTGTTCAGCCCGTCATCGCTCGACACACTTCCAAGGAAAGAAGCCTCGTGTCGCCTTTCTAGCATTCTCCACAGCGCCTGGCTGGACGCTTAGTGATCTAGACAGGCAATTGATGGCAATAACCTTTGTCTGTGCTCGTGTCACTTCAGAAACTTGCGCTCATGAGAAATGCTGAGTACGGGCAGGCCGTCGCTCCGAGAGCTGCCTGCACCCTCTCACTCCCGCACTCCCGCAGTCCCACACCCCCCGCACCCCACACCCCCACACCCCCGCACCCCCACACCCCCGCACCCCCAC
>JACJUY010009908.1:0-23933 GCA_014220935.1 Platorchestia sp. MABIK | reverse complement strand
ACCAGCACCAGCCTACACCAGCACCAGCCTACACCAGCACCAGCCTACACCTGCACCAGCCTACACCAGCACCAGCCTACACCAGCACCAGCCTACACCTGCACCAGCCTACACCAGCACCAGCCTACACCAGTACTAGACTACCAGGTCCACAACCCCAGCGTAGGTCTACAAGAACCTGGTCCACAACCCCAGCGTAGACCTACAAGAACCAGGTCCACAACCCCAGCGTAGGCCTACAAGAACCAGGTCCACAACCCCAGCCTAAGCTTACAAGAAAATCAGACCCAGGCTGCACGGCAGGACCGTCGAGTGACATTGAGGAATCGGCCGGTGAGCGGCCCTGGGAGGATTAATTTAGCGGCCGAGACATCGGCTAACTCTGAAAAATTATGCAACTTCAGCCTCCCGAGATTGAAACGAATGCACCCACACCGTGAACACCTTCTCGGCTCCGCTCGGCTCCTGAGATTTCAATCGAGCCGAGAGGGGCGCCCTCTTGTCTGTCCAGTAGAACATGGGATCTCAGACTTTTTTCAACCAAGGACCACTTTTATTACACAAAAATAAGCTGAGGACCCTCTCACCTGTGTTCCCCTCAGGAATAGATGTATATGTACATTGTACGCACTGTTTCATAATATCAACAGTCATGGAAAGCTGTAAATAAATACCGTAAATGCGTCCACTGCTAAATTCGTTAAAATTTTCGGACCCCATTTTGAGAACTCCTGCAGTAGAGGCACCAAAGGCTGAGCAGATCAGCTCATGGAAAATAAAGGATGTTTTATTCCAATCAAGCCTGATGCACATCATTTTGTTCGTTGGTTTTTAAAATGGTTTGTTACTAACACAAGGACGCCATGACGGTTGCCCCCGGTCAAGCCGGTACCCATTTCCGACACCTGGGTGGAGTGGGGAATTGTGGCTGAGTTCTCCCTTTTCCCGACGTGGAAAAACACCGGGCGGCACTGCCGGGATTCGAACTTCCGACACCATACCATGAAGGTCGTGCTCTTAACCACTCTGCCACGGTGACCACCTATGTTTAATTAATAAATTAAGACTTCCACCGAACTCCAGGCAGTTAGAACATGAAATGTGATCTTATTTCAAGAAAAGGTGTTTATGTGTCTTTTAATTCTCTTGTTCTCATTTCTCATGTGCATGTTGATCATGTGCTTGTACCTCATGTGCTAATTTCCCGTGTGTAAATTCCTCGTGAGTGTTCTTATATGCTTGTTCCTCATTCGCTCATTCCTCATGAGCTGCTTATTCTTCCAGTTCTTATTCCTCCAGTGCTCATTCCTCACGTGCTTATTCTTCTTATGCTTATTCCGCCAGTGCTTATTCCTTTAGAGCTTTTAGAGCTTACTCCTCATGTGCTTATTCTTCTTATGCTTATTTTGCCAGTGCTTATTCCTCCACAGCTTACTCCTCCTGTGCCAAATGTTCATTGACTCATTCATCGTGCACTTATTGCACAGGTGCTCATTTCATTACATGTAATCAATCTTCTTGGGATTTTCTCTTGTGGTAACTGTATTCCTTGTGCGCTCCTTCAAAGTAGTTGGTTACAGTCACAGTCACAGCTACAACTGAGCTATAGCTTTAACAGAGATGTTTCCTCTACCATCATAAGCACTGTTGGCTTTACTGCAAACTCTAAGCGCTCAACAATACTAATTTTCACTGATCGTTCATTTCACAATACTCTTTTACTGGTTACTTAACGCCTCTGTTAACGGCGGCTTAATTTGAGACTTAAATATCTCGGAGAATGCTGTGATGTTTTCAATTTGAGTAGCAAGGGTGAGGGTGAATTTCTGACAGCAGGTAAAATCCTGTTATACCAGCCTCATTTTAAGCTGATGCATCGCTCTAATCTCGCTAAAAATTCAGCGTGAAGAATTTAAAAAATCTACACTGAAAAAGAATAGGAAATCATTTCACATGAGTTAGTTTCATTTTGCTCTGTTGGCGCTCTATATTTTTTCAGAGAAGTATACTCATTTTAGCTTGTGCAAGAAAGAGAATTAGAAAAATTTTCTGAGCTTCATGTCGTTTTCTATCCAATCTAAAAGTCTGGAGTGGAGGTAAGAAAATGAGGATCACATTACTCTCATCCAATAATGAGCCTCACATTACTCTCATTAAATAATGAGCATCACATTACTCCCATCCAAAAATGAGCATCACATTACTCTCACTAAATAATGAGCATCACATTACTCTCTTCCAATAATGAGAATCACATTACTCTCATTAAATAATGAGATCAGGGTAATGAACTTAAACCATCGACTATCCGGGGATCAAGAAACGGATACCGTAATCTTGAGTTCTTTTAAGCTCCCTAATACTAAGTTCAAGTACTCGTACTTACGGAATAACTTCCTCGGGAGCTGAATGCTCGCTCTTTACTGTTTTAAAAACATACACGAACACTAATTGCGCGACGAAGGAAGATAAGATAAAAGAAAACGGTATGTTTCCAAAAACAAATTCAATGATTTCAAGAGGTTGGGCTTTAAAAAGTTTTCAATTCAAAGTTGCATGATGAATATATGTAGACGGAGACGAAAAGAAACAGCTTCCCGAAAAGTTGTGCCATAAGCTCAACTTTGAATATTTATCAATTTGAATGTCCTTAAATTTAATTACTCTGAAAACCCCCATAAGAATTCTAATTCTAATTCTTTTACGAGATACCGTGAGTTCTTCGTGTTCTTTCAGGGGCACCAAAGAGTAAAACCTACACCGCATCTAATACAGTACAATCTTCAATTGTGCTCACATGGTTTAAAATAGCAAGTACCGTTCCTAAAAGGGTTAAATGAGAAGCATTGTGTCAAAAATATAATAAGAGACTAACACAAAAGCTCCTTTTATCGCTACACGTTCAGTTCAATAGATATGAACGCGTCAGATTCTGCGGTAAACAATTCTCAGAGAATGTTTTGGTCTTGGTAGTGAATTATTTTAGGCTCTTGCTTTTAGATGAATTATTTCGGTCTTCATGAGCTCCGACGTCAAGTGCACTGACTTCGCAGCGGCAGCTTGAACTTCATAATGGTCTTCAATATCTTTCCCAGCTTATTTAATTAAACAGAGATCATTCGCCAGTCATTCGCAAGTCATAGAGCGTCCTCTCCCAACGTTGCTTTCCAGTTTGTACGGAAGCACGAGCGTTAAACGTGAATTATTCTCTCATAATTTTTTGCGCTATTAAAATAGTTCAGATCCTAATGAGAATAAAGCAATGTTTGTCAGACAAAGCGCTCTTCCTCTGGAGGTGGCTTGAGCGAACTTGAATGAAGCTGAAATGAGACTCAAATGAGCCTATAAAAAGTTAAAAGTGAAGCCGGACCGCGTTGGGAGAGTTGCGTGGATAAAGTTTAAGTGTTGATGAAATGATATGAATTGCGTGAAGGGAATAACTGACATAATTTAAGCATAAGAGAGACGTGTATCAGTGACGAATTCTCTGCGCAAAATGAGCAAGGAAGTTCCAACTCGCACAATTTGATTCTCGACTCTGAGAATCATATCGCACTTTGAGCTACTGTCTCAGGAACATATTCTAGAATAATAATCAAGAGTCAATTGGCAGTGCGTGTAAATGAGCGGTAAAATCTTTTATTTAGCCACAAAAACAGAAGCAAGTAACTCAATTTGCTGTGATCAAGTTATAGCGTTCAACAAATTCGTTGAACATGAAATACAAAAGAGGAAATTTTGTTTGATGAAATCCTTCCAATTATAAAGTTTAGGAAGTATTTTTATGGTCGATGCTAGGCTCGATTGATGCTTCCTTCGAGTATACTTTATCACGATAGATGTTTACTATACGTCTAATGATGTATACGTCTATACATAAATACTTGCATACTTCGTGCCTTATGAACGTATATTCTGTACTACCACATACTACTATGATGAATTTATACAATTTATCTGTGTTTAAATACTCGTGTACTTTGTGCTTCATGAATATATGGGAAGACACTGATGTATGAGATATATCAGTGCTTATATAAATATGTACTTATAAATACTTTTATATTTTGCACTTCATGAACACAGGGGAAGACACGTATGTGTAACATATAAACATCAGTCTGTGCATAAATACTTGTGTACTTAACACCTGACGAAGACACGGGAACACGCGCCGCTGTACCGAGGCTTCAGAGGAGGCGGTACAAACGAGGCGCGACTTTGACAGTCGCTCAACCCAGGTGTCTGAAATGGATACCGGTCTTGACCGGGGGAAACCGTCATGGCGTTAGTTATGAGACATTTGAAAAACCAACGTACAAGGTGATACCTATGTGCCAGGCTTGATTGGTTGAAAATAAAGCATCCTCAGATGCCGATGTTGTGGAAAAAAAATGCTGAAGCCAGAGAGGGCTGCCAGTGAGAGAGGCCCGTTGCACAAACGAGGCGCGACTTTGACAGACGAGGAGTCGCCAGTTCCCTGCCGCCCCTACACAACAGCACCATCCGTCTCAACGGGCGTCCTCTGACCGTCTCGGACTTGTGTCACACTCGGGTGGTGTGACGTGTGTCACGCTACTTGTGACACTCGGGTGGTGTGACGTGTGTCACGCTGCTTGTGACTTGTGACACTCGGGTTGAGGGTTGTGTGACGTGTGTCATGATGCTTGTGACTTGTGACACTCAGATTGTGGGTCATGTGATTTGTGTCACACTGCTTGTGACTTTATGGTGACGCTTGTGCTGCGCTTCCAGGTGTGTCATACTACTTGTGACTTTTCTACTACTACTTGTGACGGACTACTTGTGACTAGCATTCATTTTTAAAAGAAATTAAAATTTTTGCCAATAAGAATCACAACAAATAAGGAGGTAAGCGCATGCATAAAACCTTCTCCTTCTTGCCGAACAACATAAAAATTCTACACATTTGTTTATCAAAAAAAATCTCTTCAAATAAATATAACATATGTAGGTAGTGCATAACAACAGCATCCATTTTCAGAAAAAATTCATATTTTTACAAATAAGAATTGCAACAAATAAGGATGTAAACTCATATATAAAACCTATTCCGTCGTGCCAATTTGCATAAAAAATTTTCTCATTTATTGATGAAACTTAGTCTCTTCGTAATTATAACACAAGCAGCATTTAACATTTGCATCAATTTTCGAGAAAAATGCATATTCTTCTCAATAAGAATCACTACAAATACTCTCGTAGATGTAAGCGTATGCATAAGAACTTCCCCGTCATGCCGAACAACATTAAAAATTCAACACAAATGTTGGTCTAGCGTAACATATATCATAAGCAACATTTTTCAGTAGAGATACATAGTTTCGTCAATAAGAATCGCAACAAAAAAGGGTGTAGGAGGATGCACAAAACCTTCTTCGTTGTGCCGAACAGCATTAAAAATTTAACACATTTGTTGGTCTATCGCAACAAATAACAACATTGAAATTTTTTGATCTAACGTAATATATAAGATAAGCATCTGTTTTTGGAAAAAAATCACAGTTTTGTCAATAAGAATCACTACAAATAAGAGTGTAGGCGTATACATAAAATCTTTCCCGCGGTGGCGAAAACGCAAAAATTCTACTCATTTGTTGATTACACGGAGTCTCTTCACAATATATAACAAAAGAATTTAACATACGCATCATATAACATAAGCATCAGTTTTCAGTAGAAATACATATGTATTCTTGTCAATAAAAATGAACACAAATATGGAGTTAGGAGCATGTGTGAAGCTTTTTCCGCGGTGCCTACGCTCTACAAGCAGACGTTGAGTCCATTACTGTCGGAGGCGACAGCACCTGTGAGCGCTGCGCCAGCGAGCAAGCTCCCGTCTACTGAGGAGGCCAAAATATTTCAAATCTTGGATTTATATTCATGAGGTTTTCTTTCTGCGTCTCTTGCTCTCCCTTCCACGTCGTGAAGAGACTTTGTCTCAAGGTGTGAGTCATGAGAACTGCTTTCAAGGTAAATGCAGACGCGGGAACTGCTTTCAGGGTAAATGCAGACGCGGGAACTGCTTTCGGGGTAGATGCTCAGGCTGCAGGTGTATCCAGTTCTGGTATATTTTACCCACTCATCAGTTAAAACTTTCTGGCTGCTCAGAAGCTAAGTTAATAACTTTTGTTTTCCTTCTGCATAAAGAAAAACTTTTCATTATCAATAAATGTTAGTTGCATTACTGTCCCAGATTTCGCAAGCCAAAAATCTCACTAGTGTTCTCAGATGGTGAAGCAATTTCAAGAAAATTGTTATTTACGCAAAATCCTTGGCATTACACTCATAAGATGCCATTGCAGTGGGAGAACATCACTTGAAGAATAGAAATTCCTCAGTTCTCTCGCCTCTGTAGCAAGTTTTACAATAAAAAGGAGCCACTCGCTAATTCCTCGTCAATAAATTTATCTGTCGACAAACATTAAACTCTGCACCACAAGTACTGTTCTTATTGTTCTGTCAGTCGCACCATGCGGTTCTGCTCTTTTTGAGTCTTCAGGACGATAACTGATGCTTGCCTGCGATGTTCCAGTAAAACCTCAAATTGCACATGCATTTGAAAAATGTTCCTTATGCGTAATTTGCCTGCATTTGTTCTGGATTTGAAATCACAATTTTTAAGCGCTTAGTTATTCAGTGTCCATTCCCGAATGTTGCAATAAAATTATATTTTTTTTTACAAATTATAAAATTATATTCATCCCTGTAAATTTTAGAATTCTTTCCAAGTCTTTTTCTCTCTTGATTGGTCAGATACTTCAGATGCATGTAATGATATACAGAAAAGAGCATCGTCGAAATGAATTATGACCTAATTTTTTCATTTGATGTTATTTTCCTTTGCCAATTACCATGGAAGGCTTCGAAAACGGTGAAAAAATATGCTTCTATTGGATGTTATTATTTTCTTTATTTTCAAATAGAGATGTTTTTCTCGTGACTCCTGCAAGCAAAACACAAAGAAATTTCACGCTGAAAACCAATTTATAAAAAAGGAGCAAGGCTACACAAGATCTCGGTAAATGTTGCGTACATAGCTTTCCACACACACACGGGCAGTGGTCACTTGAATTTTAGTCGGGACTCAAGACGTGAATCTGCAAACAATTTATTTTGAGGCACTCCAGAGGAAGCTCTCTAAACCGGGTCAGTTTTATGGCAGATGAGCGTCCATAAATAAAGTCCCCTATCATATTTTCGTAGCTGAGAGTACAGCACCATAAATTGTACGTCCCACAATGCCTCTGATTTGCATCTCTTTTATATTGTGGCCGCAACCACACAAGGAAGTTCTGGCAGAACCTCTTCTCTAACCTCCGAACGTGGCCGGCCCGAGAATGATGAGTTCTACCTTCAGAGCACTTAATGATGTCGTATTGTTGCCAAGCACGGCTGACTCCGCCAATTCCTTCCTGCGCCCCTTTTTTTATAAATTAAAAGGATAAATCAGTTGCTACGATACTTTGTAACGCGTGGGCTTTGAGTTAAGGTCTAACACATTTCAGTTGTTGCTCTGTATTGTAGTGCTTGAATTATAGTTAAGGTTAAAATTAAATTTGATGTTGCTCTGCTATGCAACGCGTGGACTTGAATTAGAGTTAAGGTTTAAAACAAATTAAATGTTTCTTGGTTTTGTAACGCCTGGACTTGGATTAGAGTTAAAGTTTAACCCTCGAAAGGCACTTTGTGCATTCTTTGTTTAACTGCTGAAATGGCCAATTTATGGAGTAATGAGTGTGCTATTTTCCTTCCTATGCTTTAGAAGTATCATGAACTGACACTTTGTGGTTCGTGCAGAATTGTCAAAAAAATATGTTTTTTCAATATCTGGAGCTGAAACTTCATACGCAAAAGTAGCTGAAAACGATTAAGATAAAGTTTTCTCCAGATAGGAGCATATTCTTCCAATTGTAACATTGCTCCTTAGTGTATGATTATATGAGTAGACTGATCCCTGAAATATTTTTCCTTTAAAGAGGTGTAAAAAAATATACCAATTTATACGGTTCTAATTTTTCTTCAAAAGTCTAAAAATAAGGTAGTAAATCTTCCTTATTAAATTTTAAAGATGAATGCCTGTAGAATAATAACGAACATGAACTACTCCAATTAAACTCTCATAATTCACCTTCTGGATAGCACTTTTGATAGTGAATTTTACCAAAACGTGATATTTGAAGCCTTATAGCGAAAAACTTTTTAGAAAAACCCATTTCATTCTACCCTTGATACTGGGAATACAGCTTGATGAATTGGAATCTTGTAGCAGATCCACTGCTATATTTTAAGACCTTCTACACTAGAGATACTATTTCTAGGGTCATAATTGGATAATCTGAAGACTAGCTCATAATTCTATAATTTTATTGATAAAATTTCGAGTCAACATTCTACAGTAGAGATAATAATTTCTGGGACCATAGTTGGATAATCTGAAGAATAAATCCTAATTCTATAACTTTTCTAATTAAATTTTCCATGAAATTTACACCACCGGGCGAAGACACTATAACTAGAGCGCTGCAGCGATGATCTCGCGTATTATTGAGTATCCCTAAAATCCCAGGCCTGACCCGGCCTAGGAAAGCGTTAAATTTGCTGCCGGCCTCTGCGGAGCTTTTTGCGCCTTCAATTGAAAGGCCCTTAAAACGGTTCACTTAAAGCGAACTCGATCGATTTCCTGCCTAAAAGAATAGACTCAAGAAAATTCAGCGAGCGAAAAATGCAGGTCATTTAAGTCAATCTGAAGTCGAGCTCTGAGAAGCAGCCATTTGTTCAGTCAACAGAGATTCTCTTAAGTAATTAAAAGTTGGCCAGAGTTTGCCATGGACTTTGGGATAAGATGCTCCTTGAGTGTGAAGGTGTTGGCGAACTTTATTCTAAAAACGGGGTCAATGGGAGAGGTGGGAGCTCGTGCCTTCTGGGATTGGGCTCAAGGAGGCTAATTTCCAACAGAAGCTGCCAATTCAACAGCAGCTGCCAATTCAACAGAAGCTGTCAACAACGATCAATTTTAAAACAGTGTTCAACTTGCTTATTCTTCGTATGATTAAGAACTGCATGTTGGGTTTGTTTCAAGCATGTACATAAGTGTTTGAATTTTTTTTATAAATCCCTATGATATCTGAAATTAAATTGAACATCAATTTCAACAGAAGCTGTCGATTCAACAGAAGCTGTCAACAACACTCAATTTTGATACAGTGTTCAACGTATTGTTTTTTCGGATGATCCTGAGCTGAAGGTGAGGTTTGTTTCAAGCAAATACATAGATGATTAAATATTTTTTTAAAGCCACTATAATATAGGGAATTGAATTAAACAGCAATTGTCACTCTTACACAGTTTCGTAGATATTCATTATTGCTGTTAATATAAAAATTGCTCATTCGAAAAACAAAGAACAACAGAGTCCATTATCATGGTAACAGCACCTTGGTATGATGCGTTGACGGTTTTTGAGTTGGGTGATCTCCGTAACTACAGCGTCCAACTGAAATGCACAAATACTACAATCGTAACTGATATTTTTGTAAAAAAATTCATTAGAATGGCGCCTGGTAGAGGATTTGTAAGCGCATTCCACAATTGAGATCAAATTAGAAGAATTTTTTCAATCCTACCATGAAAATTAAAAAAAAAAGCTTCGCTAAATAAAGCCACCTCTTAAAACACTTTATAAATGTTTGTTCATTTCACAAAGAGAACGTGCCGAAAACACGCTCATTTAATTGCATTATCTCAATCATCATCTATCTTCAATTTCGCTTGCCAAACGCCGCTAACATTCTTTCATTTTACCTGGAAAACTAGGCAAAAATTCTCTCATTCTATTTGATTAAGTCGATAAGTATTGGCTCATTTCATTGGCTAAATTCTGGCTACATTGGCTTTTTTGCATACTTTGCTTACAGTTGTCTATTTCAACTTATGAACCATCCAATTTTTTATCTATTTCTTTAGAATTAACAAGCCAATTTTAGTCTATTTCTTTGGAATCAGCAAGCCAATTTTCATCCATTTCTTTGGAACTCAAGAGCCAATTTTTCTCTATTTCTGTGGAATTAGCCAGCCGATTTTCGTCTATTTCTCTGAATAAGCAAACCAATATTCATCTATTTCTTCGACTTACACTACACAAGCAACGCACATCAACTTCACTGGGGAAAGCAAGCTCCCAGTCCTTCATTTCACGGGATAAACTCTCCAATATTCCTCCACTTAATACCGTTAGCTCGACGCGATCTGTCTCCACTTGGCTGGGACGAGTTGCATCAGCGAAAAGCTTACAAGCGCGTATGGTGTGGGAAATATCACACCTGCCTTCCCTGGTGCCGATTCTGAAATATCTTTTGGTGTGGTAGAAGTGCATCCGATGGGAACAATTTTTCTGTCGACTTGAGTACTATTTTCCAGAGCGAAATTTTCAAGTTTAAGATTCGTTTAAAAATGGAATTTGAGCTTTGAGTATCTGGTAGCCTTGCAGGGTTGCCAGATGTGTGTGTTAGCTCGACTAGTATTAGCTTAATGCTGAAATATCGACACTATCAATGATGATCATTATAAAAATTAGGCAATCATGCATCATGTAAATAACGTCACTGCCAATGATGATCATTATATGTATAAATAAGACAATCATCATTTAAACAACGATACTGCTGATATTGATCATTATATAAACCAGGAAATCATCATATCAATAACGACAATGGCATTAATGATCATCATATGAATAAAACAATCATCTTATAAATAAAACAATCATCATTTAAATAACGACACTACCAATGATGATCATCATATAAATAAAACAATTATCATGTAAATAACGGGACAGCCATTGATGATCATTATTTAAAAACGATAATCATCATATAAATAAACTGCTCATGGTAATTATCATAGGCAGTTTCTATATCACGGCAGCTTCTCGAAATTGTGATAATTTCACCTGCACCTAACCTGGCGATGTGGTGACAGATTTTCACTCGACGGCAACGAAAAAAATTAGAAGTCATTGGAAATTTTAAAATCTGTTGTTTTAAATTTTGCCCAAGAATTGAGAAATATTTCTTTTTTGCATCTCATCAGGATTATTGAGTAGGCTACAGAATTTTGAAATTGAGCCTCTTTTGAGGAGCTATTCAAATCATGTGCTACATGTTCTCAATTGATATGGATACGTTGCTCATGAATTAAAAGACACACATCATAGAATATGTTCACAAAAATACATTTTCGCACACAAACCTTATTGCCCCTAAAACATTCTGAAATAGCGTTGCAAAAGCGTCAGTGGTCGCAGCAGAAAGATACGTACAATTTTCATCAGAGATATGCAAAACACTTTATTCATGGGTGCAAGTCCCGCGAATACCACAATTTTTCTTCCTGAAAGAATACTCGGAAGAATGAGACCACGGTTCTTGAGACTACTTCTCATGACCAGATATATATCGAGAAGTCCTCTCCAGCTAAAAAGTTACCCCATAAACTTGATAAGAGAACAGGGCCCTGCCCAACAGAAACTAGGGCGTTTAACAAGACGAAAAATCTGCGTTATCTTCAAAAAATGTGAAAACTTTCGCTAAATTTTTGGTCAAGCCTTGGGCGCTTTTCCCCCGAGACGATGATCTATTTCTGGATGAAATAAAGCATTGATACAGAAATGGAAGTTTTACCCCACAGAAGTGATGATCTACAGAGGTAGCCAAGTGATCGGAGAGAATAACATCTGATGAAGTATTATACTCTCCTAGTTCATCAATTTTAAAAGACGAAAAAAATTACTTATCGTCTCAACTAAAACACTCCTTTTGCTTTTTGAAAAATTGTTTACTACAATTGACTTCAAATTTGAGTTGAATATCAAACTTCAGTTTAACCTATGACGGTTAACGTGTGAATTAATTAACTAACTAATTGCCTACACAGACCGACTGGAAATGTTCATTTCCCCAGAAAACTACTATTTTTGTTTGTATATTCTTATTATTACAGACAGAACACATGACAAACAAAAAGCTATGTTGCAAAATCTTAATTTTTGGAGTATTGAGTCAATATAGTACTTTCATTTTCTTAATTAATACGTGTGCCATTTTTTATTGGAATTCAACTGTTGCAAGTCACTCTCCCTTTATTGAGTGTATTCGACATTATTTTCAGCAATTTCTCAAATAAATGAAAAACTTTATCAGATTCAATTCCTTCCAACATTTATTCAACAGATAATATTGAATTCCTATATTTCACTGCATTCCCAGCCGAGAAGACAAAAATTCCTGCATAATAATCCAACACTACGTTCCGATGCTAGACATGTGAGCTTAGACGCGACTACATAAGTCAAAAATATTCCGCTTTATGAGATACTGAATTTCATACTCGTGTTAAGTGTAATATCATCCAACATATAATTTATCTGCCCCATATATCCGCTCGATGATTTTTTTAATTTTATACCTAAATGTTATGTGAAACATCATCCAACATTTACTGTATGTGATCGGGCCGATACTGCTGAATTTCTACATTTTCCAGCATTCCATGCGAGGAAGAGAAAAATTCCTGCATGATAACGCAAGGCTAACGTTCCGATTCTAGACTGGTGAGTTTAGATGCGACTACATTATACAAAAACATTCCATTAGATGAGATTCTGACTTCCATACAAACACATATGTTATTTATCCGACATATAACTGCTAGTTGATGTTGCGAATTTTATACATAGATGTTCAGTGTAACAGCATCTATCATTTATGGGATCGGACTTATCCTATTGCATTTCTATATTTTCCAGCATTCCAGGACAGAAAGACAACAATTCCTGCATAACAATGTCAGCCTACGGCAGCCACTTCACAGCGCCGCACGGCCTACCAATTAGCAGTCGCTACGCGGCAGTTTTGTGGCTGTTGTGTGGTGTTGCGTTGTGTTGTGTGTTGTGTTGTGGCTGTTGTGTTGTGTGTTGTATGTTGTGTTGTGTGTTTTATTTTGTGTTGTGTGTTGTGTTGTGTTATTATTGGGCTGTTGGTGTCAATGCACTGTTATATCCTTGCGTGCTCTGAGTGTAGAGAGCAATATTTTACATTTATTTCCATCATTACATCATTATCATGTCCCGCTTTCGTCGTCCATTGTCATATACTCCAGTCTTTCATTCCTCTCTGCAACCATAATTCATACCTGCGAATGTACAGTATGTCCGACAAAAACCCGAACCGAGTATTTATACCCGTATCAGTAATACCATCATGTGAATACCCGTATCAGTAATACAATCATAAGATTACCCGTATTAGTAATACCATCATAATTTTGCTTGAAAATAAATACTTATGAAATTCTTATGATGGTATTACTGATACCGGAAAATGAATATTCGGTTCGGGTTTGTGTGGGACATACTGTATAATATTCCCCAAAAATGATTACCCATTTCTTCATTTACCCCAGAAATCAATTCTTGCATTTCTCCTTATTCCTTCTAAGCCTTGACTTCTTCGTTTATCTTCCCAGGTTGCAAAAAAGCTTTCATAACGTATTGTTTGCGCTCGCTGCTAATCCTAGTCATCTTTGAAGATGTTCATCGTTTTTCCTTGAGACATGCAAATTTGTTGTAATTCCACCCTGTTTAATCGCCTTCATTGTCTTTAATTACTCCCGTTGAAACATACATTATCCGTCCATTGTAGCTTCTCTTTAGAGTGATTTATCTATTAATCAACGTTCGAAATCGCATTGTCTCGCGATGATTTCATCGAATCCGCTCTAAGGAACAAGACGACGGTGATAAAAGTAGTGCGTTAGTACAACACTCTTCCATTTATCATCGTTCCCTTTTAGCGACGATAAATATTCGTTTGCATTCATCATTCAAGCATCTCGCGCCCCGTCTGTCCGCGCGGAGCAGCGCTGGCGAGCGGCCAGATGGAGGAGGTGTGGGGAGACGGATCTGCCTGCGGTGCAGCTCTTTATTTAAATACTATGTAGTGTACACGGCCCGTTAAAAATGACGGGATTTGATATATTCGCTTTATAAATCCCCCAGATGTGGATAACAAACAAATATATTCATCCTAATAGTCTTGCGGTTAAAATATTCTTCGTATCACAGATACGGATGTTAAGCATCCTTAAGAGAGTGACAGAGAGACGGACCAAGCAACAACTGTTATAAGTGTAGACACCTGGCTCATAGAATTAACATTGGAGGAATTACGCACAAAACATACATGAATTTATTTATTCATTTAAGGAAAAACTTGGCGTTCTATATATAGTGCTGACTAATGTACACGGCTCGTCGAAAGTGACAGGATTCTATAGTTTTCTTGAGAAAATCTTGCAGATATGGATAACAAACAAATATATCCATCTTAATAGCACCCACCATTAAAGTATTCTTGTCCTTGTGCACTGGTGAAACTCGTATCACAGATACGGTCATTGAACATCCTTATGAGCGTCACAGAGAGACGGGATCAGAGGACACCAAACTAATATATAAATAAATGAACACACCAACGGTATTGTTAGGTAAGAAGATTCCCCACCCTTTTTTGTTTCCACTTGCTACACATGTCAGTTTCTGAAATTATTGCTATTATATGCAATTGCTTGGAAGAATTGAGCAAATGAATGGTATTGGGATAATTGGCATCGTGGTCAATGTGCCAAAGAGATACTTAAATATCGGGTGTAAACTCCGTAGATTTCGTTCAGAGATACTTAAATGTCAGGTGCAAACTCCGCAGATTTTTGGAGAGTAGCTTAACTTTTTCATATGTTAGAAAGAAATGCAACATCGTTAGAAGAATTTCTGACATCGAGCGCTCACAAATGCCCATCTACATTAATCCTAATAATACATGCAAGAATTTACAGCCATATAATATTCTTCGCGTAAACGCTTTCAGTACTCAGCTAGTTGAGTATAACTTAATTCTGCAACATCTATTGTGCGCCAATGAATATACTGTATGCATTTTCGCCGAAGATAAAGCATAAAACACAATTTTAATTTGTTCTAAATGAGCATTTTGTCATCTCAAAACCAAATTTTAAACAATTTCCTCTTTACTTCATAATTTTCCGCATTTTGTCGTAAAAAAGTCTACCTCGTTTTCATTCCTGACCTTCAATTGTAGAATTTCAAAATATTTCCGTTTCTGTGGGAATTAAAAAGCGACTGGAACATATTTCAAAGGACCTGCAGAGCACGCTTGATGACTGCAGGCAAACTTTTCCTTGCAAAAATTCGAACTCTGTCCAGCCCAACTTGGGCTGTCGCTAAAATAAATTCGGAGATGTTTTAGGGATGCGGGCGTGGTATCTGTGCTACAAGTTGGGCAATTAGTATCGGGGGAAGTTGTGAGGTCTCTATTTTGGTGCGGGGCTCATTACGGTGGTGCAGTGTGCTTTACCCTTGGGAGGGGGGGGAGGGGAGAGGGGTTGAGGGAACTGAAAAGGGGACTGTAAGAGGCAAAAGGGGAGAGATTGAGGGAGAAACTGTTGAGTTTTGATTATTGAAACTATCTATGTTTCCAATAGGGCGATTCGTCGAGAATCTTATTCGTAGAATAATAAGAAGAACCAGAGTAAAAACGAACATTACATTTATTGCAAAGGGTTCGGAATTAAAGTTCCATCATCAGTGTTGAAACAGGAGAAAAATTGTCTATATAAAAAAACATGGATATCACATATATATTCAACAAATTTCTCTAAATGTCTAAAAAGTCTAATTTGTTTATTCATACACAAACAATAGCATACTCCTAATTCACACAAGCACACATGTACACGCTAATTTAGATACACCAGCGAAACACACTATGCACACACGCACACATACACACACACAGACACACACACAGAATTACGTCAGTAGGTGGGGGCAATTGATAACTTTACGGCACTAATGTCTTTGTTGAGGTTAGGTTTACGAGTGAATATTAAAAGGGACTCTGTAATTCTGAGGTCATGCTCACTATTAACTAGACATAAAGTTTAAAAATTAGAATTTTAGAATGAATTGTTTGGATTTTCACAGTGATCTCTAACTGCTGAATGGGGTGGAATGGTTAGTGCACGACCGGTTCTATGAGATATTCCTCGTGAAAATTCAAACCATTCATTCTAAAATTCAAATTTTTTCACTTTATGCCGAGCTAATAGTGAGCATGACCTTAGAATTTAAGAGTCCCTTTTTATATTCACTCATAAACCTAACCTCAACAAAAACATTAGTGCCGTAAAGTTATCAATTGCCCCCACCTACTAACGTAATTCTGAGTGTTTTTTGTGTGTGTGTGTGGATGTGCATGTACGTGCGTGTGCGTTTGTGTGTGTATGCGTGTGTGCGTGCGTTAGTGTATGTGTGTGTTTGTGAGCATGTGTGCGCGTGAGTGTATGTACATGTGCGTGTGTGTATGTATGTGTGTGCACCGAGCACCACCAAGCCTGGCGAAGCATGCGAGCGTCCACACTATGAAGCACGGGAGCCAAGACCCCGCCGAGAGCCAATTAATATGCATAAATTGCCCCGCTCGCCATATTTGTGCGGAAGGCTAAGCCTACCTCAGAATTAATGGACCATCTGCAGCGTGCAACAAGAACCGACTTTGTTCTCGTGCCGTAACAAGCCCATGCATAGGAATCACGCTTAGTCCTTTTTTCCAAGATGGTGCCTGCTGTCCTGTCTTCTGCCTTATCTTTGATGCATGTGAGTATGTTGTGAGTATGTTGCTCCTATGTTGCTCCCATCTGCCTTATCTTTGATGTATATGAGTATGTTGTGGGTATGTTACTCCAATGCTGCTCCAATTATCGACTCACAGCATGGGGGACACAACAAAAGGAATTAAAGCACACGGTGGACGTTATTAGTTACTGATACCCGATTATTAACTCCTTATTTCCTGTTGATTTGAATGCTAAATGCTAAGTTAGAGGGCTGCTAGACTTGATTTGAAAGCTAAATGTTGAACTAGGGAGGTGATAGACTTGATTTGAATGCTAAATGCTAAGTTAGAGGGCTGCTAGACTTGATTTGAATGCTAAATGTTGAATTAGGGAGGTGATAGACTTGATTTAAATGCTAAATGCTGAAGGTGCGCCTTCGAAGGAAGCGAAGGACTTACCTGAATCTCTGAACTACTGCGCGATGAAAAGAGACCGCACTTGTGCATGGCGTAAGTCTGAGAAAGAAAGTGCCGATTCATACTCGAGAATGAAAAGAAATAGGCGCTCATCAGAGAATGAAGGTGCTATTTCTTTTCATTCTCGAGTATGAATCGGCACTTTCTTTCTCAGACTTACGCCATGCACAAGTGCGGTCTCTTTTCATCGCGCTGTAGTTCAGAGATTCAGGTAAGTCCTTCGTTTCCTTCGAAGGTGCACCTTCAGCATTTAGCATTCAGATCAAGTCTATCACCTCCCTAATTCAACATTTAGCATTCAAATCAAGTCTAGCAGCCCTCTAACTTAGCATTTAGCATTCAAATCAAGTCTATCACCTCCCTAATTCAACATTTAGCATTTGAATCAAGTCCATCACCCCCATAATTGAATATTTTGCCTTCAAATCATGTCCAGAAGCCCGCTAATCCATCATATAGCTTTCAAATCAAGTTCAACAGCCCCGTAATCCAGCACTTAGCCTTCAAATCAAGTCCAAAAGCCCCGTAATCCAGTCTCCAGCCCTGCATGAGCTGGATTCGGCCCTACCTCTTCACTCGGCCGAGATTTATTGCTCTCTCATTTCACTTCTAAAGCCTCGAGTTCTTTGCAAGTTTGCCTGTCATTGACTTATTGAGGCACGGCCTAAAAGCAGTCACTGGCATAGATTTCCCTTTTTCGTCAAGTTCTTCTCACCGACTTCTGGAGAATCAAGTTCCGCATCGAGGGGGTCGTGCGACATACACGCGCATTCTGCGCGCACTGCGACAAGCGGTAATTTCTTCTACTTATACAGTACAAGTTATATTTTTGTTTAGCTTTGTGGACAGAAGACAAACGTTAATTTCTTGTGCTTATACAGTACAAGTAATTCTTTTATCAAATTTGTGAACAGAAATGAGTCACGGTTCTGGAATTCGAACTTCGATGTAGTCGCATTATGACATTTGCGTTCATTGCTCAAGTTAATGATTGGTGTTCATTCAATGCAAGAATGTTTTTACTTTTGTGGACTGAAAAATGTCCCGACTCTGTAATTCATTGTGATTGCTAGATACATTTTCTGTATAGATAACTATAGTTACTAGTAGTCGTAAAAAGTCACTTGTGAGATGGCTGACTCTTCAGATAGCTACTGTCACAAAAATTGAATCATATGGAAACAAACGGCAGTTACTTTTTAGATAACTTGCTCTTGGATCACGGGACGTACAGAAATTTTCATTTACAAATGTTGTCTTCAGTCGTTTTTCTTGTGACGTAAAACTATTGAGGACACAGGAAATGAATAAACATGAATGAATTTTTGTTTAACGAAAGTGATTTAGTCGAAAATTTTTTGATTTCTTGTTTTTCATTGCCGCTGATTGTATGGCATATACTTCGATAGCATCACAATGGAATGAATCGAATACGTACTCGAAATTTTGGATCCCCTCTGTCACACATAAAGCTTGCATGACCAACCGACGAATTTATCACTTTGACTGCGACGTGAGCCACCGGTGGTACACGGAGGGGATTTTCATCATGCTGCTGACCGACCAGCAGTTACAAAGTCAATTTCCACAAATTCTTAATCACAACTAAATGAAGGCACGAACCAGTTAATGTTCGCTATTTTCAACATTGCTTGTTACAATTGACTTTAAGTTGGAGTCTAAAATTGAACTTCCGTTATAACTGCCGTAGTCAAAGTGTTAACTGACGGAATAACTGACGAACTTAATAAATAACACTATCCTTACACGCTAGCTGTGAGCTAATAGACTATCTAGTGACGCTGCTCTGTATATATCACTGATCAATTTCATCCAAAATATTTATATGGTTTTCGTGCAAGAAAATATAAACGGGAAATTGCGCCTCTGAGAACGAAGGACAACAATGTCTAGAAAAAAAGAACAACGGAAGAGAACAAAGGAACAGAGTGAAGAACAGAAAAGGGCGAAGGAGGCCAGAAGAGAACATGGAGAGAACACGAACACAGAACACAAAAAGAAGAGAACACCAGAGAACGCAAGAGAGAACACCAGAGAACACAAGAGAGAACACCAGAGAACACAGCAGTGAGGGCCGGAGTGCGGCAGCTCAGAGGCAGGGAACAAAGGCCGTCAGTAGGCCGCGGCTGCTGATGAATTGATGGAAATGTGGCGGCGGTTTTTGGGCCGTGCAGCCACCGTGGGGGTGTGGGGGGGTGCTTAGTGGGGTGTGCTTAGTGGGGCTGTGCTTAGTGGGGGTGTGTGGGGGGTGTGCTTAGTGGGGGTGTGTGGGAGGTGTGCTTAGTGAGGGTGCTTAGTGGAGGTGCTTAGCGTGGCGGTGCTTCACGACGGAGAGTTCACCGTTATATGTCAGCCGCTACAACGGAGACCACACCAGTAAACATTGCCGAAGTAAGGGTATAAACACAACGGACAGCCAGCTGTTCCACTGTAAACTTATTTCATGAACTTATTTCTCAACTTACTGTTCCTATCGGATCTTGTGTGACCCTTGTGCAAAGATCCTGCATTCCCTTAACTCCGGATCAAATAGTGTTTTTATCCTTCCTCTCTTTGAGCACGTTTTTTATGGCAAGAGAGGCTGAAACTAACTTAGAGTGTCATCTCTAGTTGCGAGAGATGTAAGTTTTCGTAAGGTGAATAGTAAACTCTTCAAAAGTAGTGAAGATGTTTGCGGCATTTAATGTTCAGAACGCAGTATTATAATTACTATTATTATCATTATTATTATAACTCGTGAACAGTATTTCATTACTGAAAATGTTAGAACAACTTGTAAGATGATATATTTTACATTGACTGAAGACGGTCGTGTCATTTAATGTTCTGGACGCGGGCCGAGTCTGACAGGCTTGCTAATAAAACAGAAAAAGCTTCGGTCGACTTCTCCAAAATGCGTTCCATTGTCCCTCGCTGCCGCAACCGACTTATTTCATTGGGAAAGTTTGCCTTGAGAACGCTGATCCAGCGTGAACTTCCCCAGTCTAACTCCTGTTTAATGTCAACTTTTGCAGTGGAAAAAGGCAGCGTCTTTATATCGGAGAGGAAAATTGGTTTCGTTAAAACATATGAAAAACGGCTTGTAAATTTCGAATTTCGTTAGATACGTACTATATGTTTGTATTTCATGAAAACACGATAGTTAAGCGTATGAAATCTTGAACGTAGTACCCGAAAAAGCACTGTAAATTGGGGGAATTCTTATATTACTTCAAAAGGTTTACAGAGACAGAGGCAAGGTGCTAGGAATCCCTCTTCTCAACTCTTCAGTCCTCTCTGCATATTAACAGTACAAGGGTTCCGATCCTTTTCAACCCAGTAAGGTTTTCTGCTAAACCGCTTCAGAAAGAAAGAAAAAAGAAAAACAGTTTCTTTCCAATAAAGTTGATACATTAAATGTATTACACTGGTTTTTATAAATCTGAACATTAAGAATCCTTAGTTAATTTTCACACATGGGTATCGTAATACCCATGCCAATTGTCGAAAACAAATGATTGAGAGAAAAGCACTTTTCCAGTACATTACTTCAATAGACTTGAAGAGACACAGGCAAGGTGCTGGGAATCCGTCTTCTCTGCTCTTCAATACTCTCTGCATACCAACATTATATGGATTCCGATTCTTTTCAACCCAATAAGGTTTTCTGTTGGCACTGCTATAGCGTGGAGGATGCATCACTTTCTACGTGAAGTTAATCTTAACACTTTGACTGCGGCAGGTAAAAACTGAAGTTCAATTTTCAACTCAAATTTTAAGTCAATTTCTATGAATAATGTTGAAAATAGCGAACATTAACTGGTGCATGCGTTCATTCAGTATATATGAAAATTGAGTTCTTGAATACCAGTCGCTCAGCAGCATTCTGAAAATTCTCTCCGTGTACCACCGGTGGCTCACGTCGCAGACAAAGTGTTCACTAAATGAATTTCCTCGTACTGACTTCGCAATCTCATGACGGAAAGTGAACACAACCGCTACGATGTGAGCGCAAACAATTTTTTACAATGAACACGAGCTCCACGGAGAAAATATGTTTGCGAGAAATCAGTTCGATAAAAAAAGTTGCCCAAAGTTTCGTCGACTGAATTTTCTCCCCGGCACCTAAAACTCAATTATTTAGTCGTAGTTCCCTGTGTGCTCTGTTTTCACCTTCTACTCACTCATACGATCGAATCCGAACGTAGAAATCATGCGTATTTTTGCAAGAAATTCACAAATATACCATCACGTAAGCAAGTCCCTGAAGTTTAAAAAATTAGTATAAATTATGGGCATTTTTGTAAAAATTTCATGAATATACCAGCCCCTGAAGATTGAAGTATTATGATAAATCATGAGCATTTTATGGGAAATTCACGAACACACAAGCACGTAAGGAAGCCCCTGATGATTAAATAATTACTCGTAGCTTAACAAGCATGCACGGGAATCATTTTAGAAGCATCAAGTTTTAGAGTAACTTCGGCACGAAAGTTACGCCGTAAATCGATTACGAGGTCGGCTGTAAACAGCCTCGCTAACGAGCTACCTACGCTTTGCTAGAAGCTTTGATCATAACTTACTTGAAGTCAAAGGTCCTTGAAATCTGAATAACTCCAGGCTAAATTTAGCGCGCACGTGGCGCAAAAATTTAAACTAGCGCGTTCATGACGCATAAATTTAAATTAGCGCGTTCATGGCGCAAAAATTTGAATTAACGCCAAGCTTTTGATTCGTCTAATAGTTAAAGAGGATTTGTACTCCACTTATGAACAAAGATGGTTGTACAAAGCACTGATAGTAAGCCAATTTGAGGGCGATGTGTAATGAGTGAACAAAATTTGGGCATTTTCTGTCGAAAACTATTGTCGGTAGAAAATCGCAAAATCAAGTAAAATTTCAAGTAAAATGTTAGACGATGAAAAAAATAGCACCATACTAAAAACTTACAAATACAACCTAAACTAGCTGTAGGGGGAAAGCGGACTGACTATCATTCAAAACTGGTTTTGTCGTTAAAAATGTGGTTCAATGTAATTGCATCTACATCTGTTGTTATAAATCTTCGTATATTAGAATCCCTGTATACTGTAACGACAAATCTAGTTTTGAATGATAGTCAGTCCGCTTTCCCCCTTCAGCTAGTTTAGGTTGTATTTGTAAGTTTTTAGTATGGTGCTATTTTTTTTTCATCGTCTAACATTTTACTTGAAATTTTACTTGATTTTGCGATTTTCTACCGACAGAAGTTGAGAATGACCTAACGGGTCGAAACGTTCTTCTTTTATTATTGGACTGTCTTAATAAGAATGTTAAATTTAACAGCAACTTTCTTTGTTTTTTTTCATCAAGTCATTCTGTAATGTTCAAAATTAACAAACTAACTTCACAATTTGTTTGATTATCTACAGTAAATTGTCCAAGACCTTTACCTTAGCCTCCTCATATACGAGCAAATATAGTACTTCAAATTTTAATTTTCAAGCAAATATATCACCTAACTGATGCAGAAGGAGCTTACTCACCTACAGACCACCAACACACTCTGCACAGCACATTCTGATCACTTTGATCATGAACAACTCAATTCAAGTCAGACCAAAGAGTCACATAGAAGTGGCCCGCAAGAAATCCAGATCTCAAGCACCTACTGCAAAAAAATCCGTAATTGGACAAGTAGGCGTATCGACCACAGAGAAAAGCACACGCAACAATTTTACTTTAGAATCTGAGACAAATATCAATTCAAAGTATTTTACTTTGCGCAAATGTGTGTGTGTAAAATGCCGATAGAATAATTGCATTCTTAATTTTCTGTCATATTATTTCACATTAGATTGAACTTCGCAATAGGATTAATTATACTTTAATATACTAAGAAATTTCAATAAAAGAGCACCTCCCTATTTACCGCACTCCATTTCAATCTTCACGGCGCATTTTTTATGTGAATCGTAACGTTTCATGTGAACAGTTCCTGTTCATTCCACCATAGTTTAATTTGAAATAAAACCAGGTATATCACCGATGCTGACGACCGTTAGCAAGGCCGTGTGCAGCAGCTCGGCTCTCTAACATTCCCAGTGAATTTAAATTTTTCCGAAACGTTGCATTGCTTCGGCCGGTCGCTACAATTTCTAAATGTCGGACTCAGTTAAACAGGATCCGAAGCTTTGCTGCTGGCAGTTGTTGCCTTTGACGGCGCTGTAATGAAGTCGCTTTGCAAAATGCACAGGCCTTGTTTTGTTCTATTTCTAAATGAGCATCGACGAGTTTTGGAGGCTCGGTATCCCAGCCCGTACGGAAGGGTGCTTCTTCTGGCGAAACTTCAGCGAAAAATGACCTTTTTGTCTGTCATGCTTGTCTTCCACTTCAAGTCTTGTGAGAAAAAATCTGAATTTTAACAATATAATTACGATTCACTCGAGTGTCTTCCCGTAGAAGTCTTTTCAACATTACTTTGACCATTCTTATTTCGATTAAATCCCTTTCTTTCACAAAAAATCATTTTTAAACTTATGTTGAGTTTTCCAATGTTGAAAAACTGACTGGTGTGGGATAAATAACGAAAAATCTCTGGCTGATCGAGTCACTGAAGAGAAATGCAACCTCGGAACAAAAAAGACCTTTTGTATTTGAAGCGCAACTCATTTAAAGTGTTTCAGGCCGATATTAGGCTACACAACCCGCTACACAACCCGCTACACAACCCGCTACACAACCCGCTACACA
>JACJUY010009907.1:0-29428 GCA_014220935.1 Platorchestia sp. MABIK | reverse complement strand
TCACGGTTGTTGAAAATCGAGTGCATTTTTGATCGTGAACGAAAACCGGTTTTTTTCTTCAAACAAAGTGGTCTGCAAATTTGGCTTGCATTCAAACACGAGCAATAACATTTGAAGAAACAAAATATTAAATGTCTCTTCTATGGTACGTAAAATTATTTGCAAGTTGTATAAAACCATCCAGTGACAAAAATTAAAAATTTGCCATCCAAAAGTTTATCAAGAGCTACAGTTACTTTCTTATCTCCAAACAATTTATCATTTACAAACCACTCTACGCTAATATTCTCGAGTCATTACTACTTTGATATTTTATTAAACTATTTAAGATGAATTTTGTTCCTGCAAAACACTTAATAGAATTAAAAGGGCGATTTTTAGGAAATCTAATTCGCAAGATAAAAAGAAGAACCAAAGTAAAGGGAACATTATTTTAATAACAAACGTTTCGGAATCTCTGATTCCATCATCAGTGCTGTAAAACAGAATAAAAACCGATAATGAACAAATTGCAAAAAAGCTATAAGAACATAATATCAATATACCTACATTGAACGAAAAATAGCTATGCCTAACCACTAAAAAAATGAAATTTCTATCAAACATTCGAAGCCATTCGTACACATGCACCTAAATTCTAGCAATCAAACCAACACACAATAACATCTACCCAAAGTAACACGACTTCACACACACACACACACATTCGAACAACACTCCTATTCACACAGTTGGGGCAATATTTCATTTCATCGCACTTTGGTCATTTCAACTGAGTAACTATGTAACTGAGTAATTCAACTGAGGTCTATAGGTGAAATAAACAAGTATTCTAAAATTCTAAGGTCAAATTCTTCTGTGGTTCTACAAAGTGTGGAGAAATTGGAATTTTTGAAAGGGTGGTTTGAACTATGGCAATGATCTCGGATAGCTGACTGGGAGGGAGATGAATATGGACGGCAGGTTCTATGGGAGATACCAGAGTGTTGGCTGTGACGAATAAATTGCTGGAGTGCGGTACGTCCAACATAGGACTGCAGGCAGCAATCACATTTATACAAATATACACAACCACGCTCTTTCCAAACTGTCTTTCCTATTAAAAAATGAACCTAATATAAAACTATTTCTATAAAATGGTAGCACGTCAATGAAATGAGTAAGAGTGTATCAGGGTTAAAAGTTCCTTCCTTATCTCCTTGTTAAGATAGCCCAAGAAAGGGAGCTCGATGAAAACTTTCAGCTTTGGTGCGGTCAGAATTGTAGAAGGAGGGGAAAATTTTTTTTTTTTTAATTTTTAACCAAATTGTTGAACAAAGATCCATCTTTGGTATCTTTGTATCTTTCATCTTTACAATCTTTGTATTGTATCTTTGGTCAACAATCTGGTTAAAAAGTTTTTAGACAAAAAACTTTCCCCTCCTACAATTCTGACCGCACCAAAGCAGAAAGTTTTCATCGAGCTCCCTTTCTTGGGCTATCTTAACAAGGAGATGAGGAAGGAACTTGTATCCCTGATACACTCTCATTTTACTTTCATTGACGTGCTACCATTTTATATAAATAGTTTTAATATAGGATAATTTTTAATTAGGAAAGAGCGTTTGGAAAAGTGCCGGAGAAGTGGTTGTGTATATTTGTATAAATGTGATTGCTGCCTGCAGTCCTATGTTGGAAGTACCGCACTCCAGCAATTTATTCGTCACAGCCAACACTCTGGTATCTCCTATAGAACCGGCCGTCCATATTCATCTCCCTCCCAGTCAGCTATCCGAGATCATTGCCGTAGTTCAAACCACCCTTTCAAAAATTCCAATTTCTCTACATTTTGTAGAACCACAGAAGAACTTGACCTTAGAATTTTAGAATCCTTGTTTATTTTCACCCATAGACCTCAGTTAAATAATGACCAAAGTACGATGAAATTAAATATTGCCCCAACTGTGTGAATAGGAGTGTGTTCGAATGTGTGTTTGTGTGGTGTGTGTGTGTGGTCCGGTTACTTTGGGTAGATGTTATTGTGTGTTGGTTTGATTGCTAGAATTTAGGTGCATGTGTATGTATGGCTTCGAATGTTTGATAGAAATTTTTTTTAATGGTTGGGCATAGCTATTTTTCGTTCAATGTAGGTGTATTGATATTATGTTCTTATAGCTTTTTCGCAATTTGTTCATTATCGTTTTTCATTCTGTTTTACAGCACTGATAATGGAATCAGAGATTCCGAAACGTTTGTTATTAAAAGAATGTTCCCTTTGGTTCTTCTGTTTATCTTGCAGAACACTTCATACGATATCACGTTCTAAATTACTTCTAGATAGAGCGCACAAGAAAACAACAATTTCTTGTCTTTTTTTTGTTTTTGTATTTTAATATAATTATAAGAGGAGTGGACAAGAAAGGCAACCTCCCTGTTACCCGACATTGTCATTCATGATTGCAAAAAACTTGGTTACATAATTCATAACTCATCGTTTCATTCATAAGATTGTTCATAGGAGGCTACACACAGCGCATGCAACATACATCGTACAAGACGTTGCTCGTTTATAGCACTTATACATAGCATAACGTAAATAAATAGTAATATAGCACTTATACATAGCATAACGTAAGGAAATAGTAATATAGCACTTATACACAGTACAACGCACAGAAATTGTTATATAGCACTTATAAATGGTGCAACGTAAATAAATAGTAATATAGCACTTATACATAGTTTAACGTAAGGAAATAGTAATATAGCACTTATACATAGGATATTTATTAGTACATTTGAAAGCCGAAAAACAGTAGATGTTTTGTATGCATTGAATTCACAACGTTATAGGAGCGACGAAGTAAGTTGAAGCTCCCGAGTGACATAAATTGAGGAACTCCAATCATGACTCAGAAAGTGCTGGCTGACGCGCTAAGAAGGAGAACTGAGAAATTTAGGATGCATAGATCGGGTTAGGATCTCAAGCTCGAGTCAAGCTTGAGGAATACGAATTTGTTTCAGTGTTGCAGTAAAAAGCCGAGAGATAACAGCGACTTTGAGGCCATCAAAACATGGTTTCTAAAACAATTCAGAGTTATTTTATGCCTGTCATTACTTTTAAGCCTGTGATGTCAATGACTGAATATCTTCATGACTGAATTTCTCACTGGCTAGATATCTTAATGACTGAATTTCCCAATAACTGAATTTGACTGAATTTCTCAATGATCGAATCTCTCAATGACCGAATTTGACTGAATTTCTCATTGAATTAATTTCTCAATGACTGAATTTGACTGAATTTCTCATTGAGTGAATTTCTCAATTTCTCAATGACTGAATTTCTCATTGAATGAATTTCTCAATGACAATTTGAATGAATTTCTCAATGACTGAATTTCTCATTGAATGAATTTCTCAGTGATTGAATTTGACTGAATTTCTCAGAGACTGAATTTCCCAATGACTGAATTTGACTGAATTTCTCAATGGCTGAATTTCTCGATGACTGAATTTCTCAATGACTGAACTTGACTGAATTTTTCAATGGCTGAATTTCTCAATGACTGAACTTGACTGAATTTCTCAATGACTGAAGTTCTTAATTTCTCAATGGCTGAATTTATCAATGACTGAATTTCTCAATGACTGAATTATCCAATGAATGAATTGGACTGAATTTCTCAATGGCTGAATTTTTCAATGAATGAATTTCTCATTAACTGATTTTCCCAATGACAAAATTTCTTAATGACTGGATTTCTCAATGACTGAATTTCTCAATGATTGAAATTCTCAATGGCTGAATTTCTCAGACTGAATTTCCCAAGCCGCATTTAACGAGTTTATTTCAATTTCGCAAACCAGGGAAAGAAACCTTGGGAGAATTAACGTTATATCAATGACTCGATGTCAATGACTCCTGTAAAATTAAGCGTGCTAGTACACTCCACCGGCTTGTGTGTTGTTTACGCTTAGCTGCCAAGCAATGCCCTGAGTCACACTATGCCAATTTCACTCCTTTGGCCCGCTGTCTCTCTAACCCAGCGGTTCTTAACCTGGGGGGTGCACCCCCTGGGGGAGGTGCGAGCCTCCGCAGAATGTAAAGTCTGATTTTTCCCAGTAATGTTTTCGTCAAAAGAGTGAACTTTCACTGTTGGGTAAGTGTGAGGACACATTTTCAATGTTCTTTGCCGTGATCTCTTATTTACCAGCCCATCTGCACACAATTTTCCCTGACAATTCTTAAGAGGGGCGTGGGAATAAAAAGGTTAAGAATCACTGCTCTAACCACTGCCTCAAGAGACCCACACTTGGCCGGCATTGTTGAAGGTTAACTTCCGAAATGATCGCTATTCAAATTTATCGAGCTTGTCTTAGTAGAGGTACATTTCTTTTTCTTGGATGATCGGAATCTTCTTCTATTAAATTTTCAACAAATGATCCGATGATTTTAAAATCAGCGTGTAAATAAATCAGCCCTTCGCCGGCAAGTTTCATGGACGAATAGAAATCGAACCACGTGATAAAAATTACAACCATCACTGTATTTCTAACGATCTGCAGCCCATTTTTGAATTCACGAATGCGTAATATAGACTATGTTTTGCATATAGTGAGCACAGTCAGGCCATGGAGACCAATAGCAGAATCAAGATTAGATGCTTTCAACTTTGTTACGAAACAACGAAGCACGTAAGTTTGTCGGCTAAAAAGATCATCTTCGTACAAATATAGTTCACCACTTATTATTTTTTGAACTACAAATTCACCAACAACTCCTGAGGGCAACAGTTGCTTATCAGCGAGGTGGACATCAGTTGTTATCATGTTAAAATCTTTTCATGCGCTTAAAGCAGGTTATCTTTAAGTAATTCACACTTTCAATGGTGTCAATAGGGTCGTGACATGAGCCGCCGGTGTACACGGAGGGAATTTTCATAATGCTGCTGACCGACCAGTAGTTACAAACTCAATTTCCATAAATACTTGAATCAAAGTTAAAAGAAGACACGTTCCAGTTAATGTTTGTTATTTTCAAAATTGCTTACTATTACTGACTTCAAATTTGAGTTAAATATTGTTCTTCATTTTAACCCATCGCAGTTTACGTATTAATTTGTTTCTGCTGTTTATGTAAAAATGGTCGTACACTCTTCTGGAGGGCTCTTCCTGCAAATACTGAGAACAACCACCAGTTAGTGATATATATCCTAATTAAATAAATTTCAGTTGCGCTGTATAATCCATACAAATTAATTAACGTCATTTACGGTGAATAATCCATACTAAGCTCAGTTACGCTGAATGTTTCTTTTCACCTTGTAACCCTTATTTATATTTGCTGAAAATAGATATTTTGCTGAAAATAGATAGTAATAGCAATAAATTTATTTACTGAAAATAGATAGCAATTCGCGTGTCTAGCGTACCTGATGCCCGAAAATGCTGTGAAGGGACTTTTTTCTTTGCGAATGAGCTGTTTTTGAAGTCTTTTCGCCTCGCATTCAGCTCGTGAAGTGAGTGGTTACCTGCAGGCCTTTCGAGTACACAGTTTGCGATGAAATTATTCGTACACCCCTCGTCTTTCACAAGTTTCTAGAATTACTCGAAAACAATTGTTGCCACAGGCATAAGATTTTCACAGAGTGTGAAACACATGTTCGTGACAATAAAATGATGTTTTTAGAACAAAATATTATTTTTGAAACATTTAAAAAGCTGAATTTCAGAAACACGATACGACAAAATTATTCATACAGTGAGTAGTATTGCCCTTTATTGAGGTGAATCTACCATTTGAGTATATTTTTAATAATCAATAGCGTGACCTTTCAACTTCATAACATTTAAAAGCCTTTTACTATAGTTTTTGACAAGCTTTTCCGAAATTTCAGATGAAATATTGTTCCACTCTTCATTGGCGATACGTTTCAATTCATGAAGATTCTTTCAAGCTCTCCTGTTGATGTTGACGTTTAATTCCTGCCACAAATTTTCAATGGGATTGAGATCAGGACTCATAGAAGGCAATGGCAGCACATTTATCTTATTTCTTCGGAGCCAGCTACATAGGTGTATAGACTTGGCGTGTACTTTTATGTGATTGTCTTGTTGAAATGCACACCGCCTTCCAAGTCCCAAACGATTAGCTGATACCTACAGGTTTTCGTCTAAAATAGAAGTAAGTCATCAGAGTTCATCTTCCCTTCAATTGCGACCCATTTTCCAGTACCCGATGCAGCAAAACAACCCCAAATCATCAGTGATCCACCTCCGTGTTTAACTGTTAGCTCAGTGTTCTTCGGCAGGAAAGCTTCACCATTCTTAAGATAAACCTTCTTCACGTCGTTGTGCTCAAAAAGCTCGATTTTGGTTTCGTCACTCCATTATACTCTACCCAAAAACCCCTGTCCTTATCCAAGTGTGACTTTTCAAAGTTCAAACGAGCAGCAACATGACATGGTTTGTGGAGTGGAGTTCTTCGAAACGGCGTCCGTGTAGGCCTTCCTTGTTCAGACAGCGCTGGATTGTGCGATTGCTCACGCTAGTTCCCTGAGCGTTTAATCTCTCGGCAATGTCGTCTAGCTTAACTCGTGGATTAGCGTTGATTCACGACATAATTTTCGAGAAGTTCTCACCGAGAGTTTTTGTTTGCGACCACGCCCAGGCAACGTTTCTACAGTACCAAACTTAGCAAACTTTTTTGTTACAGATTGTACTGTAGATCTCGGGATGCTCAAACGCTTAGATATGTCGCCATAATTATTTCCAGCTTTGTGGCAGTCAGTAATCTTCTGTCTGAGGTCCATTCCGAGTTCCTTAGTTTTTCCCATCGTGGCGCTAGTGTACGAATGACAAAGCTCTACTCCTCTGGCTCCCCGTTAGCTCTGGCACAATTTTCTAGAATGATCTCAATCTAGAATGTTCAAGAACATTTTAGATACAATTTTTTCAATAAAACAAGTATAGCGGTAAATACTTTTCAATGAAATGTAATGTTCTTATTTGTATGAATAATTTTGTCTTTTCGTGTTTCTGAAGTTCAGGTTGTTGAATTTTTCAAAAATAATATTTTGTTCTAGAAAGCGCTTCACACCCAGTGAAAATCTTATGTCTGTGGCAACAATAGTTTTTGAATAATTCTAGAATGTTTTGAAAGATGAGGGGTGTACGAATAATTTCGTCGTTAACTGTATGTAGAGCGGTGGGAGCTTCTTTAACATGTTGACCGCGTTTCCGCGGTTGCTAACGGTTGGTTTGGTTAGGCTGTAAGTTTCAGAATGGTGAAATCGACTTTACTGCTCGAACACATGTTCATCCTTCCTAAGAAAGTTGAAAACGCTATTGCACGAGAACGTTTCACCACATATGATAACGGTTATTTTTTTGTTAAATCGCGAAACAGATGAAACATATCATGCGTTTATAACGGTACGCGAATGAACAATTTACCAAATTGTACACATATGGTCCAATACGCGGGAACGTGTGAAAGACCAAATATCTAAATCGAAACGAATACTCAAGATGTCTTCATCAGCCCCCTTGCTTTCAGCCAAGGTATTTAGCTATGAAGTAGGCCTAGTAAATATTTGTTACTCGAGAAAACCTATACGTAAATGGCAGCTAACTAAAAAATGTTTGAGATGGATTAATTTTACAAGTTATGATCAATATTGAAACTTCCAGATTTTTGGTAATGCCATGCTTCTTGATTTTATTTTGTTAACGTAGAATTTTTAGATTCTTATAATAAAAAATTGAAAAGGAGCAATTTTTTGCGAAAATATCAAGAAGTGTTGCATAAATTAATAAAAACCAGAAACAACCTACCTAAAAATTGTTTATTTTGACTTATATAGTTAACCTCTCTTTGATTTTTAGGCCAGAGAACCGCAGGCTATCTAAACCTAAATGTCGGCGTTCTATGTTCATAAATAAATTAAATAGAACTTTTTTATCTTGTGGGCTCAGAGAAGAGGTTCCCAACCTCTTCTCGCTCGCACCCCCTAGAGGTGCGAGACAATATTCCACGGCGGGCAAGAAAAGTTCAGGTAAATAATGGGACATTGGCTATTTGTTGGCATTTTTATTTCAGGGTGTACGAGAAATGTTCAGGTTAATAACGGGATATGGGCTATATTTTGGCATTTTTATTTCAGGCGGTACGAGAAATGTTCAGGTCAATAATAGGAAATTGGCTACATGTTGGCATTATTATTTCAGGGGTATGAGGTTCGAACGAAATTCCTTTAGGGTTCGGGCGTAAAAAAGGTTGGGAACCCCTGGCTTGGAGGCATGTCCATTACGACTTTAGTTGAGAACAACTTCTCCTAGGTATTCTTATCTCGACCATCAGTACTTGAGTTTTCTTTGATGTTGAGTCACGGCTCGGTACTTGCCACCGTGAGTTACTGAGTCTTACTAACATACACTCAAGTACTGAGCTTTATTTTTTATCGTGGTGAAAGTAATATGAAATGAAGTGGTGAGAAAATAATGAAATACACTGATGGTTAAAAAGTGTTTGCAATGTGTGAATAGTGAAACTTCTAAATCCCGCATGCTGACACTGTTACCCTTTCTGTTAAGGGGATCTACTACCCTGTATTTTACCTAACATACCGAATTTTTCAAATTTCACTGTTCACATTTCTATTGCATCTAGAGGAACGAAAATGAATACAGATATGTAAAATTGAATTCTGAACACATTTTCTCCTATAAAAATTTTCGATTTTCGCATGTTCAGAAATTTTGCATGAAATTCCTAATTCCTAAATAACTAGTCAGTTATTTAATTACTAGGATTCTTAGTGTACCTTTCGTAACGGGTTACGAACCTAGATCTTCCTTACCTTTCTTCAAGCTTGAAGAAAAAGATACAAATTTGTGCCGGCTTCAAGCACCGGTGGGCGTGTCACCCAGAAGCTGTATCAACCGTGAAGGGCGATGCCCAGGCCACTCATTCCTTAACTTTTACATTTGTTCCTGCACTAGACTATTGTCTAGCGATAGGAGTGTTTCGGAGCAATCATCGTTAACAATTTGCTTTGACTGGTGAAGTAGCTTCCCCAAGGTGATGGAGTGAGTTAGCTGCGACTGGGGCCCCCGTCCCGTCTCAGCCACTCAACGGAGCCTGGAAGAGATGACAGCGCACCACAGCACAGCTCTCCTGCCCAGCTTTGTCTTAAGTACGTCGCCCTTAACGAAAGGCACTAGTTAGGGTGATTGGGGCAAAGTAAAACTTCAGTCATGAAATAGGGGCTGTTCGCTCTAATTCATTAAAAATTAATCTCTTGACTTATGCCTCCAATAAGAGCAAAGTTGTTTATACTCTTCCAAACTATTTCACTTCTCTATTCTATAAATTTCATTGGAAGATTTTATTTTTGAAACTTTGAACTATCATTCTTTTGCAGAATGCCAAACTTCTTTAAGAGCTCTGCAGCATGCTCACGTAATTTTATTGTTGCAGGTTATAGTTTTGAGAGGAGCAGGCCCAGAGGGGGGTGCACCCATGTGCCTATTTCTCCGCGTTTCACACGGGTGAAGTGGGGTCGCACTTATTTCCACCGGGCACCAGCAGTCCAGTTTTCAGTTCCAAAACTCGTGTAATCCGATAACCCGAGTGTTTCTACGGTTAAATTAAAATATGAGAGTTGGCTCTGCCCAGTTATTTATACCCCGTCTGTAAGGTTTTGCTCATCGCAATAGGAAAAAAGTTATTGTGCGAACATAAGAAAAATTGGTAAAAATGTAGCGTTTGGTAATAATCGATTTTTAAATTTTTGTTGCCGAAACATAGTTAATAAGATCAAAATAAACAAGTTTTCTTTCATTCACTTTTCGTCGCAAATGACTATTTTACGAGTTATAGCGGTATGGTACTTATCGCAATTGCATTGTTGCAAGCGCGGGAAAAGCGCGCTCGATCATTCGAGCTCGTCGAAAGGAAGGGTCCATTGCAGTGTTGCCATACAACGCTCTCGAATTTCTTTCCGCTTCAAAGACCAGAGTTGGGGTCACTAAATTACTGCTATAACTCGTTAATTACTCATTTGCGACGGAAAATGCATAGAAAAGACTTGTTTATTTTAATCTTATTAACTATGTATTGTCACCAAAAATTTGAAATTCGATTATTACCAAACGCTACACATTACCCGAAAAATGTATATACTTGGACAAAACTTTTCCCACTCTACAGTTTTTTACGTAGAAGCGCGATTGTGGCCTCATTCGACGCGAAAGAACTGTAGAAACCTCGTAACGAAGGATTTTTTGAATTTCGAATTAGAATAAAAATTATTGTAACAATTGTCCAAAAATTTCTTCCTCAGGTAAATCCTAGATTCTTTCGGTCAATATTGATTTTTGGCCTTTCATGGAAAGTAATTATTCCATTCCAAAGAATCACTAAAGGAACACATTTGAAAACGTTTCACATAATTGACATTCTGCTCGCTGATGCGTTGTTTTTGAGAAATAACAATAATTCCGTTCAGATAGGAATAACATTGTATGGTCGGTTGCTTAGTCGCCGCATTGTTGGGTGACACCCACTTTTCTGGCGGGACATGCCCACTTCTGGGCGCGAAAATAACAGCGTCGGTTTGGGTAAGTTAAGGTAAGCTATTTTAGGTTGATTTATGTTATTTTAGGTTAGTTTATTTAACTAACCTACCATAACCTACCCTAACCTCACCCATCGTTATGTTAATACCGTATTACAGCATATTTACGTGTCCGTTCCTTCACTTTTATATACGACGTTCTTATAACTTCAAAGTTGAATAACTCGAAAATAACGCATCAGCGAGCAGAATGTCATTCATGTAAAACGTTTTTAAATGTGTTCCTTTCGTGATTCTTTGGAACGGAATTATTAATTTCCGTGAACGGCCTAAAATCAATATTGACCATTCTTTCTCTATTCTTAGCTTGCACATTTATATTGCAACTAGGTGAACTAAAATGAGTACAAATATGTAAAATTTAATTTTGAACACATTTGCTTCTATGAAAATAATCGACTTTCGCAATAGAAAATCGCAATTGTTTGACATTGTATCAGTAGTTTTTTTTCTAGTTCGAAATTCAAAAAAATCCTTCGTTACGAGGCTTCTACAGTTTTTTCGCGTTGAATGAGACCACAATCGCACCTCTACGTAAAAAATTGAAGAGTGGGAAAAGTTTTGCGTGAGTATATATATGTTTTCTTATATTCGCGCAATAATTTTTTTCTATTGCTGAAATCAAATGTTTTTAGAAGAAAATGTGTTCAAAATTCAATTTTACAAATCCGTATTCATTTTCGTTCTTCTAGGTGCAATAGAAACGTGAACAATGAAATTTGAAAAATTCGGCATATTAGGAGAAATACAGGGTAGTAGATCCCCTCAACCTAGACTTACCTCTGACAAGAAAAACATACGCTCGACCGTGCAGAAGCTCCAATAGATTTCAAATGAAGAAAAAGAAAGTTACCGAGTTGGAGCCGCTGGTACATTCATCGGTGTGTTGATACCCGGTCTGGTTTTCGGTCAGACAAACTGAGCTCGTTTAGAGGAATAGTGAGATGGTGACTGCCGTGAGTACTGATGTGTTTTAATCTGACATTAAAATCATCCCTGCATCAAATGGTGAACTGAGCGTTCCTAAATGGTGACGTTCCTAAACGGTGACGTTCCTAAACAAGTGAAGTGCTACAAATTCCTGCTGAAAAATGAAGATCTGATATAAAAATGATTTTCGTTTATTTTGAATTGGGTCGAAATTGAATTTAATGCGCTCACGAGATTTAGAAATTTGATTTCTAAGAATAGGTAGAACACATTTAAAGACGTTTCACATGAATGACATTTTGCTCGCTAATGTGTAATTTTTGAGACATAACATTAATTATGTTCAGGTAGGAATAACATTATATAGTCCGTTGCGCAGTCGACGCATTGTTGGAACCACCATTGTCGCCAATTTTTTGACGGTAAAAAAACGGCTTCGGTTTGGCTAAGTCAAGTTAAGCTACTTTAGGTTTATTTAGGCTAGGTTAGGTTAGTTTATTTAACTAACCTAACACTATCTAACCTAACCTCTCCCATCGTTACGTCAATACCGAATTACAGCATATTTATGTGTCCTTTCCTATACTTTTATATACTACGTTCTTTTAAATTAAAACTGGAAAAACTCGAAAATTACGCATCACCGAGCAAAATGTCATTCGTGTAAAACGTTTTTAAACGTGCTCCTTTAGTGAGTCGTAGAAATCAAATTTTTTATTTCTGTGAGCGCATTAAACTCAATATCGACCTTAAATTGGGTAAATGTGAAGGAAAGGCCAATAATCTATTTTCCACTTTTCTCTGCATAAACATAGATAATTCGACCGAAATAAACATTTTTTCTTCTATGCACTTTTGAAGGCAAATGAGTGTTTGATGAGTTATAGCGGTAAATTAGTTACCGCAACTCTAGTGTTAGAAGCGGGAAGTAATTCATCGAGCGCGTCGGAAGGCAACACTACAATGGACTCTCCCTTCTGACGCGCTCGAATGATCGAACGCATTTCCGCCATCTAAGACGAAAGTTAACATACCGCTATAACTCGTTATTTTCGGGTGATAATTTCTATCGTGTTATTAACTACAAGGTCCTAGAAGTGGGTTCAGGCTCCGCGGGGTCGGCAAATAATAAATTACGAAATACCCAAACGTACTCTTAACAGCTCAATCGCGCACCAACTAAACCTACCGTTCTAACTCGGAAAATACTCATTTGCCGCAAAAAGTGTTTAGAAGGAAAGTAGTTTATTTCGATGTTATTACCGTGATTCAACCAACAAAATTTGAAAATCGATTAGTAGCCGTTTATTCGAGCGCATTCGTCATCAAAGACGAAAATGAACATACCGCTATAACTCGTTAAATACTCATTTCCCCCTAAAAAAGCATAGAAAAAAAGTTGTTCATTTAGATTTAATTAACTATGTTTAGGCAGCAAAAATTGTATAATCGAATATTGTCCTCTCCTTCACAAATACGTTAAATTGTACTGATGAGCTTTTTCATCTTTTTTACTTTGGGCTTATGAAGTTATTATACGTGATTTGGTTTTTAGTAAGCTACAGTTTACTGCAAGGGACTTTGCTAATAACTAAATTAACTTAATAACTTCAGGAGACTGCTTACTGAAATTTAACTGTCTAAATCTTTGCTTTAAGCAGGAAATTGCCTGAAGGAATACAGTTTCTAAAATCTGAAAATACATAGGTTAATATACGTTTCTAAAACCTGAAGATACGGAGTTTAATATACGTTTCTAAAACCTGAAGACACAGAGGTTAATAAACGTTACTAAAACCTGAAGATACATATGTTAATACAAGTTTTTGAAACCTGAAGATGCAGGTGTTAAAATACGTTCTCCTAATCCGACGATACATAGGTTAATGTACGTTTCTAAAACCTGAATGAAGAAAGGTTGATAAACGCTTCTTGAATGTGAAGACACATATACGTTTCCTAAACCTGAAAGAAGATAGGTTATTATTCGTTTGTAAGACCTGGAAGAAGGACGATAGGTTAACATACGTTTCTAAAACCTGATGATAAATAGGTTAATATACGTTTTTTCAGCTTCAAATCAACCCAGGAATTGAGTTTCAACAGAGCAAAATTTTTTGGTCAGATCCAAACTGTAACCTTTTCAGCAGTCATTCACCGGCATGCCTTATTCTACTCCGTACCCTTTGACTTCACTCAACTGCTGTTCCCGGGATAACTTCGGAGTTTGCGTATATGTGCCACTAGGTATGTTGCTCATTTACGTAAGGGTGCAATTGAAATGCGTAGTCTTTTAATTATTTCACTCTTTTTTCAATACAGATTTGATCGTACAGGGTAAAACTATTTTTTTTTGTTACTTTGGTATACCTTAGAAACGATAGAAAAGTATCCGAGCAATTAAATCGGGTTTTCATTGCACAACTTAACCTAACCAACCGTAACCTAATCAACCGTACAGTATGTGTGCCACTAGGTGTATTGCTCATTTACGTAACGGTATTTAATGCGTAACGTTTTAAGTATCTCAATCCAATTCCACGTTGCGGAGTATTTTTTTGCTTGCTATTTGTAGGGAGTCTCGTCAAGATAGTCTTTTTCGCCTACACTCACGTTAAGCAATTTAAACAATTTTATTTACTACAAGCGATGCAGAAGTAGATTGTTTCTTAACACGCCGCCCCTCATGTACCATGGCATTGCCGCTCCCATGGCATTGGGACACATGTGTACCATTTGCTAAATTGCTCATTTGCGCACCGGTATAAATCACTGACCTTTCATCTGATTCCCAGCCTTCTTAAAAAATGACTTATCAAACGAGGTGAAATGCTATCGCTCAATTAAACTTTCCAAATTTTTTAGAAAGTATAAAAGTGTATTCAAACAGTTAAAATGAATATCCCAATTCTGCTCCTAATCACCTAACCAAACCAACCGTTGACAGCCGCAGAAACACGGTGAACGTGTTAAAGTCGAGCACAATGGTCAAATTAGAGTATAGCTACACTGTAAAAATTTTCACCGTGATTTCACGGTAAAATGTCTGGCAACTTCGCTGCTAACAAAAACCGTGAAAAAAACGGTAAAACCTGAGGGCAAAAAACGGTAAAAAACCGTGATTTCTTAGGAGTTGCCGTGCTTCAAATGGGAATACCCGGAAATCAAAAACGGTAAAAAAAACTAATTTATACGAAATTGCCGTGAAATAACAGTAAAACTCGGGTTTTTAAAACGGAAAAAAACAGTATTTTCTTCTGATTTGCCGTGAAAAAACGGTGGTAAAACATGTATTTTTTATTTTTGGTCCGAATTTGCGTGTAAAATGCAAGTAATCGTGAGACAAAAAAAATGAAAATCCATAATTGCTTAATTGCCAAGAAAAATCAATTGCTCGTTGAAACTTTAAAATAGGATGAGCATAGTACAATCCATTTATCGTAGAAACTTGTCAAAACTGCTAAAATGTCTGTAAAAGAATAGTTTACATGAGCAATAAAATGCCATAACGGCTTCCATTGGTCACCCCGAGTACTTCAACGAACATTTTACTTTAAAATGTGACTTGCGTCACCTGCAGGCTTGGTCACCTGCAATTGACATTGGTATGAAATCAACTATTTGGAAAAACGTTCAACTGGCCTTAGTTACCTAAACACCCAAAAATCTCATAGCGATAGGTCAATGACTTTAACTATGTTTCATTTGCGGAACATTTATTGGCTTATAAAAGAAAATAATATCCTCGGCTTAAGAAAAGGTACGGATGACTGGTAATTATTTCAATTCGATTCAATAATTAATGGCACCGCCGCCCCATGTACCATGGCACCGCCGCCCCCATGTACCATGGCACCGTCTCCCCATGTACCATGGCACCGCCGCCCCATGTACCATGGCACCGCCGCCCCATGTACCATGGCACCGCCGCCCCATGTACCAAGGCACCATCTCCCCATGTACCATGGCATCGCCGCCCCCGTGTACCATGGCATCGCCGCCCCCATGTACCATGGCATCGCCGCCCCCGTGTACCATGGCATCGCCGCCCCCATGTACCATGGCATCGCCGCCCCCCATGGAGAATTTATTCATATATTCTCCCTCCCATGGAGAATTTATTCATATATTCTCCCTCCCATGGAGAATTTATTCAAATATTCTCCTTCCCTTGGAAAACTTATTCATGTATTCACCCTCCCTTGGAGAATTTATTCATGTATTCTCCTCATGTTGTATCAAGCGTCTGTGACAAGAAATACGTAGCCAAACTAACGTTGATATAAATAGAGCTGGATGTAGCTCAAGTTCAGTCAGTCGTAACTATAATAGATGGTCCTTACATTGCGTTGCCGTGAGACGAGAACTCACCAAGTTTTATTCTGTATTTTAGTCCCATTCATCAAAGTCCCTTACTTTTAGGTTGGTACAAGCTACTTCGATCGCTTGAAATCCACAAGTGATTAAGCTCACTAGAATTTGCCGAAAATTTAAACCTCGTAAATCACCATCACATATAATCGAACTTACCAAATTTTGCGAAGAAGACTCGGGAGATCGTGCCCCGTCTCGTACCGACGCAATTTTTTCCACGTCGGAAAGAAAGACTAGAGTCTGTAGTTCAGATGACGTTGCCTCCGAATGTAACGGCTAAAGGATTCTCGTTATATAGCGTCAGAGCAGCGAACTATCCGAACGTGTTATCGCATGTCGATACGCGCTCGGCCTCTTTTCCTCACTAACGAGCTAACGTGTCTCCTCTCTCTTCACTGCCCTAGCCGAGAGAATCGATCTTGCAAGAACTGAGCGGCAGCTCTAGCAGATTATGTGGCCTTCCCGTACACCGTCTTAACGCGTTGGCTGCGGTGGGTTAAACTGAAGTTCTGCAATCAACTCATATTTAAATGTTAGCAATTTTATCAATATCAAACATTAACTGGGTTCATTAAATATCATTAATTTTAAAAGATTATTCAAATTTTGTAAACGACCCATCGGTGGGTCATTTCGCAACAGGAAAAACTTTAGCACGACCCATCGATGGATCATATCACAAGCAACGCGTGTCAACTCTTTGACTGCGACAGGTAAAACTGACGCTTAATATTCAACTCAAATCTAAAGTGAATTGTCGCAAAACAATGTCAAAAATGGTAAACATTAGCTCGTTCGTGCCTTCATCTAGTTTTAATTCAATATTTATGAAAATTGAATTTGTGACTGCTATTCAACTTAAATTTGAAGAGAATTGTTGTAAGCAATTTTGAAAATAGTGAACATAAGCTTGTTTGTGCCTTCATCTTGTTTTAATTCAGTATTTACGAAATTCGAGTTTGTGGCTGCTGACCGTTCAGTAGCATTATAAAAACACCCTCAGTAACACTGGCGGCTCACGTCGCAGTCAAAGTGTTAAAAGCACGCAAAGAAGAGCCCGTTCTGAATCTCTGTAGTTCACCGAGCGTAGGCGAACGCAGTGTGCGGGAAGTGTTCATTCATTCAAAGGAAATAGTTACGTCTTTCTACTTATTGCACATCCATGAACACGTTCACTGCCGATTCACCACTAGGTAAATTTCTCATTTACGCATCGGTATGAATCAATTATTTGAATATCTTTTTATAGTTGAGATTTAAGCATTCGAGGTAGAATATCATCAAGCTATTATACTTTCACACTTCTTCGGAAGGAGACAATTTTTTTCGAGCATTGAAGTGTTTTTTTTTAAACTCTGCAACTTACAACCTTACTTAACATGTGCGTCCAGCGGCAGCGAACATCTTAGTTAAGGAGGATATTAGAAAATTTTCCCCATATTTTGCCTTACTGTGTCGTTTGTGCTCTTCCTGATAGTTTTTATTAAATACTGTAGTTATTTGGATCACACAGTACACTTTTAACCTTTCTAAGATGTACGAAAATGCAATTGCACGATAACATTTCACCTTGTATGAGAAGAGTTTTTTTAAAAAGATCGCGGATCACACATATAAAATGTCATTCATTTATACCGGTACGTGTGTGAGCAATTTACCTATTGGTGCACGTGTGGCCCAATACGCGGGCAGCGTGTTGACTCGAATTTTGAATTTATTCTTGTGTCTTACTTGTGACGACGTAAGTACTTGGAGTGAGGTAATGTTTTTAAACTTTGTTACCATTGCCAAATAATGAAATATTAACACCGGGTATGCTATGTCCTTTTGATTGAATGATATCTAAAAAAGCAAATTTAGAGTGCATTACGCTACCCTTCTTATGTAATATACGTCCAAGAAAATTTTTGACAATAAATTCTGTCTAATATATTTTTAAATAAAGAGCTAATTCACGATGTTCAAATAAGTGAAGGAGAGTTAGCATACGATAGCAGTTTTTCAACATCCTCTAGACTTAACCCTACCAGACCTGATATCCTGAACCAACTGTTAAAAGTCAAACAACTCTAAATTAATTTTAAAATATGGGGGCAAAAATTTTCAGTATCTAACCATGAGGTTTAATCACAATTGATTAGTTATTTTTAGTTTGCGACGCACTTCCTTCGTGTACTAGGCAAAGTACCGAAAAATCAGTGCGGCGACATAACGGCTGATTCGGGAAAATACGAAAAAATCGGTACAGTGATCTGGTAAGGTTAACGTTTCAATAATTAGTAAAAGGATAATACAGCCTAAGATCACAATTTTAAATTTTAATATCGAGGATTAGCTTAATGAGGCCTAAAGTATTCCACCGTAAAATGCATGACTAAACTATATTTGCATTTTCTGCAGGCTTGCTCGTGAACTAAAAAAAATTACCCGCATGCGAAAGAAATTTTAACGTGAAATGAGAGATACGACTCACGCTATTTCCTTATTTTAATGGGCATTTAATTTTCTTCTGGACATAAATGAATCTAGTCGAGTATGCGAATAAAGTTTATGAAAATTGTTCTGCACATAGTGCATCGAATCCTCATCAGGGGGATACAACTATTGTATCTATGGGAATTAGCGCTCCCAGGAGGAAAAATGTGTGAGGGCCCGAGCTGAGTTAGGTAGGCTTTCTTTTTGGTGAAATAATTTTTTTTTGTTTGTTACGGACCCCCTTTTTTCGGTTAACTGCTGTTCCTGTTTTTTAGCACCTATTACTTTGTCTTCTTCAACTTTTATCTTGTTTCGTGACCTTCTTTCTCAACTTATTATTTCTATGACCCTTCTGTATAAATTCCGCGTTCCCTTTAACTCCATACTAAATAGTGCCTTCCACCTTCTTCTCATGGGATCGCCTTTGTGGCGGATAGGAAGGCTTGAACTAAGTAATAATTTAATCTAATCTTAGAAGGAGAAATGGAAGCTAAGGAGTGTTATATTCCATGTCGCTTTGTACCTCTAAGAATTAACGCTGCCAGGGGAAAATTTTGAGGGCCCGAGCTGAGATTTAGGAAGCCTTTTCTTGTTGAAACAAAATATTTTTATTAAGTTATGGACCATCTTTTTTTCGGTTCAGTGATGTCCTGTTTTTCAGCACCTACTACTTTCTCCTTTAATTCTTTGATCTTGTTTCATAATCTTCTTTTTCAACTCACTATTACTATGTCCTTTCTGCAAATTCCGCGTTTCCTAAATAAATAAATACTAAATACTAAATGGTGCCCTCCTCCTTTCCTCTCTTTGGATCGCATTTGTTGCTGCTGGTAGGGAGGCTTAAACTAACGATTAATCTAATCTAATCTTTGTACCTCTACTTTATCTGCTTTGTAACGGTGTCGATGTTTTCCCCATAATAGGGTGATATTTACTCAGGGTATAGGATGCCGTAAGACCGGGCATGTGGTTTCTGCTCAACAGTCAAGAGAAAAAATTTACGTCCTAACTTTTAAAAACTTCAAACCAAGATCTTCTTGTATTTATCCACTTACTCCACGGAAATTTTGATTCGCTCATGCACATAGGAAGCGAAGATTATCTTGTACTTTATATTAAAATTCCTCCCCGGCACACAACACGAAGAATTTTTTTTGTGGTTTCTTTTGTGGCGAGTTTCCTATATAGTTTGCAGGAATTGAATTCCTCTGTCATGATCTCGGGGCTGACACAACACACAGAAGACTGGCATTTACCAGTAGTTGTAACTCCTCACACAGAACACACGGAGAATTGCAAAAACGGTTCGCCTCGTGAAGAATGTTCTTCAAAAACCGTTAGTTGGTCATATTATTTTATTGACCGTAGGATGATGTAATTTTCCCCATCTGCTGTAAGATACACATACCGGTTAGTCGTAACCACAAGCAACATTTTAACTCGCTACTAAAACCTAATTCTGACGAAGATATTACGTGTACTTTTCTTTTTGGTAATCTTCATATTATATATATTTGTATGAATAACATCTAAACATGTAATATTACATACATCACTAAAATTTCACTGTTAAAAACTTAGTTTCACAATAAAATTGTCCCTAATGCATTAATTTTGTAATAAAAAGTGTTAAATCTTGTTTTTTTTAGGTCTTACTTTCTATCATTGTTCTTCCACCATTCTACCATGATCAGTAATCGTTCTGCAACCTCTCAAGCCTTTTTAGCAATAATACTGTTAAATTCAGAACTGCTTGGAAACAGTATTTTCATTCAGAAGAGGAAAGACTTAAATCAAAAGTAAGTTAAGCACAAAATCAGAAAACATCGGCTCGAAAATCTGCAGCGAAGAAGACTCCATACGAACACTTCCCTCGATTTCTCGTCATTTTGGAGCTCTCTGTTAAGGTAAGGGAATTAACAACCTTGTTTTCCATAATTACATTTAATTCTGAGAAACAGCATTACTCACCGATTTTTCGAGCAGCAGCTTAGATTCAAAGGAGGTTTTGCTTCAAATCATTACGCGGCGCAGAAATAGATCAGCGGTGGTATGTACAAATGAGTATCCAAAATGCAGGCTTTGCCCAAAGTAAGCCTCGTTTCAGAAGCCAGTATTTACTGTGGCGTGTTAAAAATTTCTTCACGCGTTAAAATATAAATGAGATCACTCAAAGTTTTTTCACTGCGCCAATGTCAATCGTCAAAGTTCTATACCTCTGTCAGTCTGAGAACAATGAATGTGGTCTTTCATTTTTCATTGTTGACCTTTCACAGAGCGACTGGCTTTCAACGTCGATCCAACATTTTTCCCAGGTATTATTGTGGAACAATTCTATGTAATCTATTCTCTCAAGAGTTGTAAATTATATAGACAATGCGAATTAATAGATGATGTCATTTACAATTTTATTTTGAATTGTGCTTGAAATGTATTGTGCTACTGCGACTCACTGAGAGAATCACATTACCATCTCAACAACTGTGCCATGCACGATAAGCAGAACTGTGCAGCAGTGAAACACGCCATCTCGTACTGTCGAAAAAAAAATCAACTTAACACATTGATTGAGAGGGGTTACACTGAAGTTCAGTATTCAATTTAAATTTAAATTATAAAATTGTCAGGAATTTTATAAATACCAAACATGAACTGGGTCTATTAAAAACTATTAACTTTAAAAGATTGTTTAAACGTTTTCAAACGAGTCATCGATGGGTAATTTTGCAGTAGGAAAAACTTGAGCACGACCCACCGGTGGGTCGTATCGAAGTCAATGTGTTAGCGCTATATAATAATCGACTCAATTCCCGAGATGAGCCTCGTTTAAATTCAGGCTTTCGGAAATGAGCAGATGAAATGCCTCGTCGTCACCGAAGTAAAAACGGAATCTGTCACCGAGCTTTTGTATACATTCTTTCACAAGGGCTTTTAAACCATCGTGCTATCTTGGCCTTTCTGTCTGAAAATTTAGTCATTTAGCAGTTTTTGAACCTAATCAAACTCCGAAATTCCAGCCATATAAACTTCGGCTGAAAAAAATAATTTTCTGAACTGCCTTCTGCTTTCATGACGCAGGAAAGCGTCTAGGTTGCAGCACTACCACCTATGCAAATCCGATAAAAATACAGGATACAGGAAGTTTTTTTCATCAGCAAATCGTCTAAAGCTGGCAAATTTGCTCGCATTGATTCAGTTTTACTCGCATTTGCATAGCTTTCAAGGACACAGTTGGGGCAAAACCAAAAGTCCGTCAGTTCTCAACGGATTTTTCTGAAACTTCCACAATAAGTGTAAAATGATCTGGAATATTTTTTAACCCATATGTTTTTTTTCGTAAACTTATAAGAAATATGATTTTTTTAAACCTGAAAATGTGGGTGTTGAGGAAAATGATTCATCGCCTACAATTTTGAAGTTACAGAACTGGAAAAAGATTTTCTAGGTAGCTTATTGCCTTGTCAAGAAATCCGGTGCAAAAGTTTTCCGATAATTGGATTTTTTAATTTGAAGAATTTTTTCCCAAAAACAGACCACTTTCTTCGCTTTTCGAATTATTTTGCTTATAATTTTCAACATGAATTGAAATCAAAAAACCTTTGCACCACCTCTCTAGATTGTTAGAACGGCTTTCGATTGATATATTTGCCATTCCTGTACCTTCAAAACTGCGGGGGGATTATATGTTTACACAGCAGCTAATTAAATGATGACTCAGAGCAGCCGGACTCAAAACAAACACTCAGTTACATCATCATAATTAACACTGAGTGTTAGAATGTTTCGTTTACGTACGAAAGTATTTCAAGCAAGGCCATGAATGAACTCTCTTGCTATTCCCTTTGCGGAGCGCTCAAAGCTGATTCGTAAAATAACTCGGAAAAACTGACTCGAAAGGGGATATCACTCATCCATTGACGCGCCTAGGTCACGTTAGTGCGCGTTTTCTAAGAGACGAACCAATTGACGTACTTGAGAGCCATTTATATCGTTGGATGCGCAAGAAAATTCTGTATAAGATGAGTTTATAAACCGAAAACCTACCATTATCCAAATTCGACCCAGATCGTGCCCTTAAATGCTATCAGTAGATGGATCCAGCGTGGAAAACTCGTCTTGCTTAGTTCGGTCATTACCGGAACTTCTTTTTTTGTATTTCCGTGTGCGCTCTAGGACACGTGCTTAATTTTATTTAGTTATATTCACGCCAGCTTCCGCTTACATATCTTGTAATAACGAATGTTCCTAAGAAATCATTACTATTTCTTCAAACTAATCCTCATTTTATAACTGTCCTGATCTTCATGTTGAGCTAATTGTTAGCTGTATAGTTGCGAGCCACATAGTTGCGAGCTCTATAGTTGCGAGCTGTATAGTTGCGAGCTTTATAGTTGCGAGCTGTATAGTTGCTAGCTTTATAGTTGCGAGTTTTATAGCTGCGAGCTGTATAGTTGCGAGCTTTATAGCTGCGAGCTGTATAGTTGCGAGCTTTATAGCTGCGAGCTTTATAGTTGCGAGCTTTATAGTTGCGAGCTGTATAGTTGCGAGCTTTATAGTTGCGAGCTTTATAGTTGCGAGCTGTATGGTTGCGAGCTTTACAGTTGCGAGCTGTATAGTTGCTAGCTTTATAGTTGCGAGTTTTATAGTTGCGAGTTTTATAGCTGAGAGCTTTATAGCTGCGAGCTGTATAGTTGCGAGCTCTATGGTTGCGAGCTGTATGGTTGCGAGCTGTATGGTTGCGAGCTGTATGGTTGCGAGCTGTATGGTTGCGAGCTACACAGTTGCGAGCTACACAGTTGCGAGCTACACAGTTGCGAGCTACACAGTTGCGAGCTACACAGTTGCGAGCTACACAGTTGCGAGCTACACAGTTGCGAGCTACACAGTTGCGAGCTACACAGTGTATTGTAAAACGGTGAGATGCAAAAATTCTGTAAGATTTCTACCCCATTTTAATGGCGTACAAACTTCTCACGGTTGAACTGAAGTACGCACTGTTTTCTGCATAATAGTTTCCGAACGCTGTGGAAAAATTTTCCCGCGTACTCCTCGTACTGCCTCTGGAGGCAGAGCAATGTGTCGCTTCCGCGTTGTCCTTTGCTGCCGCGGATCTGGAGCTGAGCGGAGGTATGGTGGGGAGATGAATTTTTGTTTTGTAAAAGGAGACACGGCAATTGACATTTTTATATGAGAGTCTCAGAGCCGTCTAACAGCACCTGGAGGATGCCAGTAATTACTACATACGTAGCCATGAGTTTATGTATTTCTCATTTACTTCTCCTATTTATTTTGCTGTGTTTAAGTTTGTGTGCGTGTGATTGTGAATTTCATTTTTTTATTTTTGAGTTGTCATTTTCTTGTTGTACAGGTCTGTAAGAATTAGTTATAACAAAAGTAAATGGCTAACAACTTGGGTGAGTGGACCTCACTATTTTTACTACGAAATTAGTGCTCTAAAATTCTCCCTCATTGCTTCACCATGTCGGCACCCCAAGTTAATTCGACTCCGTAACCCTGCTCCCTTGGCCCAACAAAAATTATTGAGAAAATGTTGCGCTACTGGTGGCACTCAGCATTGGGGCAGTCTTGGTAACCAAAATTGTTCCCATGTTGGGATTTTAAAAATGGTGACAATATTGGGAATTTTTATGGGGACGGAATTGATACCTCAAATTGGGACGAAATAGGGACCTAAAATTGAGACGAAATAGGAACCTAAAATTGAGACGAAATAGGAACCTAAAATTATGACGAAATAGGAACCTAAAATTGGGACGAAATAGAAACCTAAAATTAGGACGAAATAGGAATCTAAAATTGGTACGAAATAGGAACCTAAAATGGTGACGAAATGGGAACCTAAAATGGGACGAATTTGGGAACCTAAAATGGGGACGAAATAGGAACATAAAATGAGGACGAAATTGGTAACCTAAAATGGGGACGAAATAGGAACCTAAAATGGGGACGAAATTGGTGACCTAAAATGGGGACAAAATTGGTACCCAAAAATTGGGATGAAAATTCCTTCAAAAATTTGTGCACGTTGTTTCAGACACGAGATAAAGTCTTAAATATTTTTCACTGGGCCAGCAAATGAAATAAATATTTTAATGTTATCACAGAAGAACTAGAATCACATATATATGAATGCCTCAGGAATTAAATTTGTTTGCAAGCATTATTATAACAGAGCATCAATGAAATGTCAACACATGAATTCGAAATCAACAACAATCAAGCAACAGTTTATTTTACTGACATCAATTCAGTGAACTAAATTGAAGAATGTTTTGTGCCAGTAAGTAGTTGATACAAATTAATTAACTACTGCATTGCTAATTACAATTAATAGTCACTTGCGTTATGATATAGAAAAAAGCCCACAGGGATTTGAACCCCAACCTTTCACTCAATCAGAGTGAACGCTCTTCAGTTAAGCTATAAGCTCCATGACAGTCATTGCGAAAGTAACATTTTTGTTATTTTTAGCCAAGAATTAAATTGCACTGCTTATTACTAGCAACACTGCGTACATATTATTTAAACTTACCTAAAATGCCGTCAATACATGTTGGCTGAACCTGAAACTCTGAAGAACTTGGTGGATGTTGTATTCCGGCAGCCACCGAGTCCGTGGGACCAGATATGCGAATTGACTGGGGATCAACTCAAAGACAAAAAATACTTCAGAAAAGTATAGATTGCCAAATGTACTATGTACATACAAATATGTTGAGAATGGTCTCAACAAATTCAAAGAGCATTTCCACCAATTCCTTAGGCAAAGAAATTGTTTATTTCCAATGCCATGAGGCCTCCTTGATGGTTGGTCGCTGACCTTTTGGGCGGAGGTCTCACCGTGGCAGAGACAATAAAGTTGCTCATTCATGGCTCTATCACAGTCCTAGTATAACCGCATACGTATGCACGAACACATACTTCTTTTGATATCTGTAAATCTATTTAACCACTGCTTCCCATTGACTACAACTAAAGTTCAGTGAAAAACTTCACAACTTTAAATAAACTTCATATGATACTTCTCCATTCGATATAACTTCCTTTGATATCTTTAAATCTATTTCAACCGTTGCTTTCCGTTGACTAAAACTAAAGTTTAGTGAAAAACTTCACAACTTAAGATTAAGTTCATTTAATCCGTCTCTATTCAATATAACTTCCTCTTTTACCTATAAATCTAGTTGAACCGTTACTTTTCCTTGACTGAAAATTAAATTCACTGAAACACCTTCACACCTTAAAATTAAGTTCATAAAATAATTTGCTACCCTTTACAACTTCCTTCCTCTCCATTGAGTAATCAAAATAATTCAGTGCGAAAGAATATTAGCCTTGAAATTAGCTTCGTCTAAACTAGCTAGCTACTCGCAGGCTACTCGAGGATTTTCCCCTCTTTCACAGTACGTTTTCTTCCGGCAATCTGATCTTTAGCATTTGTTTGATTCAGTGCAATTATCTTGTTTACTTCCGATGCATGTGCAGTTTTGCCGGCTGGTGACCTCAAAGCAGCTTCTGCAAAAACCAACCATTGGAAATGCTCATTCAATGTAGTTCAAATGAGCTATTTTCAATAAACAAAGAAAATGGGTGAATATTTCCAATTTCTTAGTTTCCTTCAAAATATGGTACAACTTTTCCATTTTTTATAGTAAAAAAAAGCACTCCGTTAGATTCAGCAAGTCTTTTTACATCCAAAAACACTCGATTTGAATTTTTTATCATATGTAGAAAAAGGGCACGAGTTCTAAAAACATTGGAACTGAAAATCAAGGGATTTGTACGCCTCATATCAAGAAATTTCAAATGGAAAACAAATAAATAAAAACTATTTTAGAAATTTCAAATGTGTTCTTATCTTTCATGTAAACTTCATTCATGTGCTTGCAATAGTAATCACTCAGTAGGTTGGTAGAGATGACCTATTTAGTGAGAAATTTTGAGACAGTTATTGTGTAGGGGCATATTAACATTAAATTATTGGTCAATGATCAAAACAGTTAATGATAAAATTCACATCTAAAATAGAGATTTCTGATTCGCCATATTATTTAATTTCTTTATTTCCAGCTATTTACAAATTATGTGATGTTTCACCCAAATTTTAATTTGATACTCTTCAACTGAAAGCAGAAACAAGCAGGCAGCATTTTTTTACACTCTGTTTCGTACAGTAAAACTTTATACACTTTTTTCATGAGAATTGATGTGTTAAAATCTAGTCGCTAAACAGAAGCAATGCACAATGAAAGGTACGTACCACATATGTAGGAGCAGAGCTTCAACTCCATGAGCTGCCATTTTGTTCCTTTACCATGCATTGAGAACTGGACTGCTATTTCATTCTTTAGAATTTTCTTCATAATTTGAAGTACAGTTGATTTTATACTAGCACCACTAAAGTTTGCCAGCAAGCTAATCAAGCTCTGTTTCTAAACATCATTAAGAATCAAAGAACATCATCATTCTGAAAGTACACAATTGAATACATTTTGAAGATTCTAAGAAATCAATGATGTCCAGCTGTCTATGAATAACAATTAAATAAGAAAATTCACATGACATACAAACTGCAGTGTGAATGAAATTATAAAATACAAATTAATGCCAGGAAAATGGTAACCTAACTAATGCAAAAAAAATAAACACAAGAACATAAGCCTAAAATGAACAAAATACATGAAAGATTAAAACATTGACTTCCACATTTATAGAAGAGAAAGTACAACATACCTTTTTCTGAAGGGTAGGATCAAACATTTTCTATAGATGTTGTTCCTTTTAATAATTTCAGTTTTAGAACTTCTGCTCACAATAAAAACATTCAACAGTGAGGAAGAAGATGGAAATTTGTCAGCAGGTTTGATTTTCATCAGCTTTTTGATAGTAATAGTCTCCTGCAAAATTTGCAATCAAACCAAATTCTATATTTTAGTATGATGCAAGAATTTTAAAATTGATTTGAAATTATTCCATGGTTATTCACAGTTATTCCTCTTGATGTAATTTGATTACTATTAGAACACTTATCACCCTCATTTATTGTTCTGCTAATTTGTGCTAATGGAGAATTTGATGATCTTATTTTTCTCTTCCCTCTGCCTAAGAAACTTTCAAATGGAACGGCAGAAAATCAGTTGAGTACAACATATTGTTGGACATCATCAACCTAAGTGAATAAGTGAATGAACATTGAATAAAACATTGACATCCCTCTATATTTTTTTAAACTGTTTGACAAAATAAATAGACAACTTTTCAGCATGGTTCAGGTTACTCTCATCAGTAATTAAATTTGGGTCGCACAGAATCCTTACAAAGTTACAATGTACATCAGTATAAGAAAACTATTGTACAGTTTTTACACAAAATGTCTTTGAATAGATTTATGCCATAAAAAAGTAATATTGCCCGAAATTCTGAGCCGATCATTATCAATTTCACTGTCATTTTTCATTGCACTGTAATTATTATTTTACTAGATCTTTCTACCTCAACAGCTTTGAGAGCTTCCTCATCAGTACTTTCCTCAGGAGGAAGCTCGTTTTGAACCTCTTGTGAGTCAGCGGTAGTTGAGCTGCTCGAGTCACCGTTGTGAATTGTCAAGCTACCAATGAACTCTATATTTTTTCTTTACTGGAAAATTAGTTTTCCGCTCCTCCATTCACACGATGAAAAACCATTAACAGCAGAAGATTTTATTATAAAGTAATACAGTAGGACAATAGCTGAAAGATCGTTTATGAAGCAGTAGAATTGTACGAACGTTCGATTCAGACGATAGCCAGCTGCATAGCACCGAACCAGATTTTAAAAGATCGTCATTCTGATCTCTGAAATGACATAAAAAATATATATGAGCGAAAAACACATCCATATAAAACTTTTCACAGTAGTTATTAAAAACTAACATCACGAAACTCAATATTAATGAACTAAAACACTGGAATCTAGTCCACACAAACGTTCACACGTCCACTGTTCAGCTTCACGCGTAATGACCACGGCATACATAAGACAGGTAGGTCCACTTCAAAGGGAACAGCCTCGCCCAACCGTTAGACAAGCCAGCCAATAGGAGACGTTTGAGCTGATGACGTCACCAGCCCCATACCACGTGATTCACACTACACTCGCGGCAGCGTACACTGGTTGCCGTACGTATGATTGCACCGTGGCAGGAACCGCTGGGTTTCCGCACATACGTATTGAAAAAAAAATTAAATTGTCTGGAAATTATGATACTGAAAAACTTTGATAATCTCGCATGCAATGCTTAATAGCCACGTATTAATTAAAATTTATGGGCATACTGAGCAAAACCTTCATATTTATCAATACAAAGCTCCGTTTGCGACTTGCATACTCATTTGATTTCTCAAATTCAAATGTTTCTTTTCGAGTGTTAAAAGGATAAATCAAATGAAAGTCCTCATAATGTTACTCTATATTTCAGACAGGAACACCGAGTTCATCGTTTTTCAACGTAAATAAACAATAGGATGAAATTACTCTGGCAAACAATGCTTTTCGCTTCAAGAAAGTCTTCGATTCTTTTGAAATACTTGTTGAACGATATACATTGGAAGAAGGATTAGTTATTTTACAATGCCCATCATCTTTAATGCTTGTTTATTTTAAACTATATTTATTATAGGCCTCGTATAAATTCTAATTGTAATAGGCTCCTGAAGTACCAATCTACCTCCTGCACCTTTTTCATAATCTGTTGTGCTCTCCCACTCTTGCTTACCGATTTGTTCAGACGATTTTTGAATAATAACCGCTACATCACATTGCGTTATAAAGAATGTGTTATCAAGATTAGTTAATTTTCGAATTGCTCTGTATCCATGATCGACGTCTAAATGGTTGAAAATTTGAATAACGAGCATCTTTGAACTAAAAGTGTAGCTGCTTTGAGTAACTACAGGTATATTGGCAGTATTGCTGTAGTCAGTCCAGCAGCTACACTTTTCCTAGTGAAAATCTCTCAATGCAGTAAA
>JACJUY010009906.1:0-31184 GCA_014220935.1 Platorchestia sp. MABIK | reverse complement strand
ATTGCGTTGTTACAGGAGTTCACATACAGCTGTCATAAATGTTTACACATACATCTGTTATACATTTGTCCTGATTGAGGTTTAACTGATATCTAATTGAGGTGAAGCTGACACTATATTTAATTGAAGGGATCGCCCAGTCTAGTCACCCATGACCTGTTTCGATGACATCGCCCAGTCTAGTCACCCATGACCTGTTTCGATGACATGTATTACAATACTCGTGTGCGTATCATCTAAGTGTATTAACTTTAAGATATTTAAAAACCAATGATGGTACTTTTGTACCATCTCTATTGGATATAAACTGTTTTTCTTTTCCTCTTTCTTTCCTGGCTGCGCTACTGGCTAGGTGAGTTGGTTATTCCCAGTGGTGGGCACGATAACGAAAAAACGTTATCGCGATAACCGATAAATCGATAACGAAAACCTTATCGGCTATAACCGATAATCGATAATTAACGAAAATTTTATCGCCGATAATCGATAACCGTTAAATCGATAATCCAAAATTCCGATACTGGCGATAACGAAATTGGTTGCCAGATGTTCCAGTCCACATGAGGCCACACTTTTGATCAAAAAGGCCACGAAAGAGGCCAACCTTATTACACCATGACACGTACATCCTACACGTATAGTAATTGTCCCGAACTCGTTCCGCCCCGTCATGTCGAATCCCAGCGGGAAAAACTGAAATTATCGATTATCGATAGTTTGGAACCGAAAGTATCGGCGATACCGATAAATCGATAACTCGGGAAAAAAAATTATCGGATAACCGATAACCCGAAGTCATTATCGCGATAAAGTATCGCGATAATTTATCGCGATAACGCCCAGCTTTGGTTATTCCACTGGAAACTTCCCCCTGGCTGCGCTACTGGCTAGGTGAGTTGGTTATTTCACTGGAAAACTTCCCCCCTGGCTGCGCTACTGGCTAGGTGAGTTGGTTATTCCACTGGAAAACCTCCCTCCTGGCTGCGCTACTGGCTAGGTGAGTTGGTTATTCCACTGGAAAACATCCCTCCTGGCTGCGCTACTGGCTAGGTGAGTTGGTTATTCCACTGGAAAACTTCCCTCCTGGCTGCGCTACTGGCTAGGCGAGTTGGTTATTCCACTGGAAAACTTCCCTCCTGGCTGCGCTACTGGCTAGGTGAGTTGGTTATTCCACTGGAAAACTTCCCTTCTGGCTGCGCTACTGGCTAGGTGAGTTGGTTATTCCACTGGAAAACTTCCCTCCTGGCTGCGCTACTGGCTAGGTGAGTTGGTTATTCCACTGGAAAACTTTCCTCCTGGCTGCGCTACTGGCTAGGTGAGTTGGTTATTCCACTGGAAAACTTCTCTCCTGGCTAGGTGAGTTGGTTATTCCACTGGAAAAAAATTAGTACGCTAATTTTCGCATGAGCGAGTAGCGGAGCACCAAGCTCTGTGAAACTGTAATATCGCGCTGTTTTCTAACCTTGGAAACTTTGAAGCGATAAGGCCATGGCTCTTTCTTCAACCGAAACCCATTTTAAGCCCATCGTTTATTGCTACACTTCTGCCTGCGTTTCGCATTTTTCGTTTTCTTCTAGTTACTTTGATTGTTCACCAAACAGAAGGTCGTTATTCATCACCGTGTTCTACAATTTAATCCAATTCAATATAGCTTCAAAACCTGTATGTCATCAGATGTTTCAACTATGATGCATATGATGTTTCTATTTTTCCTAGGTCTTTTATTAAATTATATCATTGAATTTTCGGTTAATCATCTATTGATTTACAGCATTTTATAACAATATGAACCATCTTCTTTGTTTAAAGATTGATTAGATTATGAGTTAGTTTAAGCCTCCCTATCCTCAACAAATGAGATCCAAAGAAAGGAAGGAAGAAGGCACCATTTAGTATGGAGTTCAGGGAACGAGGAATCTATGCAGAAAGGGCATAGAAACAGTAAGATGAGGAAGAAGTTCACGAAACAAGAAAAAGTGGAAGAAGAAAGTAGTAGGTGTTGAAAAAACAGGACAGCAGTGAACCGAAAAAAAGTTGGTCCCTAACAAAACAAAACCAATGTTACTTTGACAAAAAGAAAGCCTACATAACCTTTAGCTCGGGCCCTCACATTGTCCCCCTGGCAGCGCTAATTCCCATAGATACAATATTTGTATCCCCCTGAGGGGACTTCTTTGTTTAAAAATGTTTTGTTACAGTAACGTACGATTTAGTTCTTATTTAGCTCACACTTTATTTTCTTTCATTTAAAATCATTCGATATCGTTGCCTATAACATAAAGAAATTCGGTACTGCTGTCATCTCATATGTAACAGAAAAAATATTAGTGACATCTGGATATCACAGCTGTTTTCTGCTCAACAACTTACTAATTGTGAATGGTTAATAAAATAGAATGTTGCTTTATACGGTGAAAACTCTTTTCAACTTTCAGATTACATCACGTTTTGATGCGCCGGCACGATTTGAAAGAAGTGATTTAATTTAACCAGATTTGGATTTTGCTCAAACCTTTCAGATTACATCAGCTTAGATGTCGGTACGATTTGAAAAGAAGCATTTTTTTCAACCATATTTGGATTTGCTCAAATTATCTAGCCTGCAACATCAAGCGAGAGTAACATGGGCAGCGTTATTCATGTAAGGCAGTCTAGTTCCAACTTTCATTTTCTAAGAACACTGAATGCTCGTTATTGTTAGCTTTGCTGCAACTCCAGGTGCGTCATAATGGAGTAGTGCTCACTAAAATTTCGCAACCAAATCTATGGATCCATTTGAATACAAGCATAAAATTTGTGTAATTACTAGCGACTTTCAAAAACGTTTCAGCGAGTGAAATGAATCGTAAAAAATGAGAACAATTGAATTTTTTTATCATTGAAGCACAATGCTAAGACTAGTTAAAATATTCAAAGAGCAGATACTTCCAAAATTAACATATACGAGTACATGAAATTGCTTTGCGAAACAAAGTTTACAATAACCACAGAAATTCACAAAATCCTGGGACTTCAATTGTTTACAAAACTTTGCAAGGAAAGTGAGCTCTTGTAGCTGGGTGGTTAAAGAACCCGCCCTTCCGTGAAGGTGTCGATGGTTCGAATCCCAGCACTGTGGTGTGACTTTCTCCGTTGGGTATAGGGGAAAAACGCAAAGCACAATACCCCACTCTACCCAGGTGTTGGAAATGGGTACCGGTCTTGACCGGGGGAAACCGTCATGGCATCCTGGCGTTAGTTATAAGGCATTTGAGAAACCAATGTACAAGGTGATATATATCAGGCTTGATAAGAAACAAAGCATCCTTAGATGCCGATATTTGTTTGTTTGTTTGCGCATCGTAACAACCAAAAAGGGAGGAAAAACGTATTTAAATAGATAATATTTAATACCGGATAAACTTTGAAATTATTTATAATAAGTTACAGGTATAATAAAATGGATTACCATCACATGAAAGGGGCTCCTCGCAGATCTACTACAACCAGATGGCCCGTCCCCTTCAAGGACGATATACACAACAAACATAACAAAGGAGAGAGGAATAGTCCAGCTGTAAAGGCCTGTTGACACGATCATTGAGTGCGCGCGTGAGCAGTGAAGAGAGGCGCAAACCCCGCCCACTTGCTCTCGCTTCAGTCGTATTTACTTGCTCAATGACAGTGCAGACTATGCTTGTCTTCATGGCGCTGGACAGAGCTTGTCAGTGTCATTACAGCCGCACTGTCATTGAGCGAGTAAATGCGCCTGAAGCGAGAGCAAGTAGGCTGGGCTTGCGCCTCTCTTCACTGCTCACGCGCGCAACTCAATGATCGTGTCGACAGGCCTTAACGTTGCAATGATACAAGCGCACAGAACCTTGCAAGTCTATGCAGCAATTAGTTAGTACGTACATACACATCTATTAAAAGGAGAAGCGCTACTGTGGCCGAAGAAAAAAAAGGAAACACCAAGGGCTGAGAAATATGAGCCTGCTTGTGAATATCGACAAAGCAGAATCCTCCACAATACTGGCGTCAGTAACGCTCTTTGGTGCTCGAACAAGCCTACTGTATACCTCACGATACTCGAGACGAAGCGACAAAGCTGATAATTCGAAGACGCTCGGACCAGCCTTGCGTTAATAGCCACAGACCTTAACGCTACATTGCTAACTTTACTTGTCATGCCGAATGTAACTCCGGACTGGCACATAGTAAGGCTGTTGTCAGACAAAAGCACGAAAGGCTTCATGGTACATATGACGAATAAACTCAAACGAGATATAGCGTAGGATAAAAATAAAATAGGTTAATTAATGTAAAGAACAGACGGGAGATTTCCACTAGCACAGGACAACTCACACACTCATGAAGTGACCCATACCATCACCATTAGACGTTTGCACTGATCGATACAATTAAAAATAAAAGAGAGAGGAAAGAAGGAAGTAATGCTACAGTGACACGAGGTGTTTGGGAGTGAGGGAGTCAGGGGAGGAGAGTTCACTGGAGTTGGATCGCTGCTGATGGCTACAGAGGGTGCTACTTTTGGAGGCAGAAGACACAGTTGTCGAGGCCACTGAGGCTGAGGGATGAGGCATGATAGGCGTGGTGAGGGGAGTGAGGCCTGTCGCCATGCTCCCTACAGTTAAGGGCGTGACGGGCGTGAGGCCTGTGCCACCGTCCATCATCGAGTCGAAATTAAACCCCCGCAGGCCAGCTGAGGGCGTTTCAATGGACACGCCAAGTTCAGTGAGAGGAGCTACGGCCAAACTTGTGGGACGGTGAGGTTTAGGCGCTCCGGCACTGCTGGAAGTCTTGCTTGTACATACTGCGACGGAAGTGACAGGCTCGAGCGCTCTATTCCTGGGAATTATCGAACTAAATAAAGAATTGGTGTAGAGCTCCTCACCATCGCTGAGAGCTTCTTCCTTCACGCAGATGTCAGTGGCGGAGTCCAAATCGGTAGCGGAGGAGTCTGTGAGTGGGCCTGAGCAAGCAGTGGTCACCACTGGCACAGGGCGGGCACTCGCCATATCGCGGGTACTCGCTACATCGCGGGCACTCGCTACATCGCGGGCACTCGCTACATCGCGGGCACTCGCTACATCGCGGGCAGAAGTGGTGATGGAGGGGTGCGCGGTGCTGAGGCGAGAGGCCCGGGTGCACACCGCCTTGTGGGTGTCCAGCAAAAATTCCAGCTCCTCGCGTTGCTGCTGGAGCACCGAGATCTCGTGCTGGAGGGACGACTTCTTCTCCTCCAAGCGATCCGTTTCCTCTTGCAGCGTCATGGTCTGGTCCAAGCGTCGCTTCCGACATCGCGCCGCCGCCATTTTGTTGCGCTCACGGCGTATTAGGCGCTTCTTCTCCTCCTCTTCGGACAGCTGCACAATACAACCGAAATTAGCATCCAGTAATGAAAATCCTACGTTAATTACAACCATCGATAGTCTCGTACACATCCCAAGATACATGTACATAAATGCACAGTTGGATGATTCAAATAGAAGTTATTGTGTCAACATCGACGAGCAAAGTAAGCTCACAGTGCCAACCAATTTGCCTGCTATCTTACCAAGTTGAACAGTTGAACACTACGGAGTAAAGCTGAACTTTTGAAACAGCCAATCTTGTCTGAAGCAGCAATAGAGATGTTCAGACTCCCACAAATTACAATCATTCTTTCCAAACACTTTTACACATCCCTCAAATATCAAAGAAGCATGTAAAAGAATGGGTCCAGCTCTCGCTCATCGATGTAGGCTTTCGCCAGCATCAATGTTATCACCACAGCAATCCCTCAACATCAACACATACTTGCACACGCTACCAATTCTACGCGACAATAGTTTTTACGATTTAACATTTTTTTCCATACTAACTAACGTTCATCATACAGAGCGAACACATCCGCACACGAACAAGTGAAAGTGTCCACCCACCATTACACACGTAACAGTCGTAGGATGTGCCAGTATCCAAAAACATTACACCCTCTTTGTTTTTTGCTTTCGTTCCGTCTACGCCCAGATTTTCGTAAGTGAATACTTAGGCCGGTATTATCATGTACTGTGCTTGATAATCATTCAAAAACCATACCTCGTCTCTCTTAAATCTGCCTGAAAATAATTTCCGTTACCACGAGGCACTCTCCTCTATCATGAAACAATTGTTAGAAAAATCTGAAGCTTTCAACTACAAGCAATTTCCTCAAATCACCTCCGCTTGGTAAATGCGTCTGAACTTTTGAAGCTTCAAAATGTTCACACAGATAATTATAGATACGTTAGTTCTAGTGTCCCTTACAACAGCTTTGCGTTACGAAACTCTACATGTAGGATGTATCGAAAAGAATGTACCCACAATCCGAAAAAAGCTTGGCGCCCATTGAAAAGAACCAGAAACTCTACAAGAAGCCTGTAACGGAACGATACACCCTCAATAATAGCCTTGGCGGCTAGAGAAAAGAACCAGAAACCCTACATGTAGCCTGAAAAGAAAAGAATGCACCCACAATAATGACCTTGGCGGCCAGAGAACAGAACAAGAAACCCTACCTGGACGCCTATAACAAAAAGAATGCACCATGAATAATAACTTTGGCAGCCAAAGAAAAGAACCAGAAACCCTATATGAAGGCTGTCACGGAACGATGCACCCTTGGCAATAATGACCTTGGCAGTGTTGTTTGGTCTCCGCCCACCCATCCTCCTGCTAGCGGCAGTGGTTGTGGTGGTTGTGTGCTCGTTGCCGGAGTCCGAGCTGCTGCTGCTGTTGCTGTTGCTACTGCTAACGTTGAGGGCTGCGACGCTAGGCATGGGGCCTGCGGTGCTGCTGAAGCTGGAGGTGCTGTTGCTGCTGATGCCGGAGATGGGCAGGAGAGGAGGCGGTCCTCCGCTAGTGAGCTCTTTGCTGCTCGACTCGGTGCCTCGAATTGACGTGTCCACCACCGTCGCGATGCCGCCACCCAAGCTCTTGCTGTCTATCGAGATGAACGTACTTCCTGCAATGAAATGAGTAACACGTAAAGACTATGAAGCGAGATGACACGTCAACATCATGAGGCAAGACTGGCTCATTTTAACACGCTGACTGCGATGGGTTAAACTGATGTTTGGTATTCAACTTAAATTCAAAGTCTAAAGTTATTTGCAATTTTATAAATACAAAACATTAAATGGGTCCATTAAATACCATTAATTTAAAAAAGAAATTCCAACAATCATTTAAAAAAGATTGTTGGAATTTCCCAAACGACCCATCGATGTGTCGCTTAGCAGCAGAAAAACTCTAAGCACGACCCACCGGTGGGTCGTATCTCAAGCAACGAGTTAAATGTCATACTACTTTCATCTTAGTTTTTAGACTCACAAGTCACAACGAAGGCGATCTCAATAGAGCGAAGAAAAGGGATTATTTGGTAGACTAGAAAACGGAGAATCTAAGCAAAAGGTGTATTTCTTCAAAGGAAACTCTGAGCATATTATAAACACCCAGTTAGGAAGGAAGAGGAAGACTCAGAAGAGATTCCGAAGAAGGTATAAAAATGGAAAGAAGCAAAATGAGCACGAAAGATAGAAGTCCCTAAGGCCTACCTATAGCTGTGGACGCTAGTCCCTACAGCATAGGATGGACAAACCAAACTAACCTTAAACCTATTGCCTACTCCATACCCTCCAATGAGGCTAGGTAGCACTAACATAGCACTTATACAAATAATTTTACAAAGCTGTGGCTCTAACAGTCGTTAAAATGAGACAAATTGGTCGTTTACATCAGTTTTTTATTACCAGCAAGAAACGCAAGTCAACATAAGGCTCTTTTAAACGTTCTCAGGGGCTGTTTCCATTCGCCAGGTCAACAGTGCTTTTAATTTCACTTATACGCTCGAGCTCTAAGCAATTATCAACACTCAAGTGACAAGGAGGGACTGAATAGCTAGGCAGGGGTTTTCCTCTAGAACCCCAGATATCAGTCAATTTCTAGAGTAAAACCCTAAAACCCTAGAAAGCAGCTGAAAACACAAGATCTGGGGTTAAAACCCCAGCATTGGCAGCCCTAGGCAGGACAGGACGAAAATGTGCTTTTAATTTTACTTATTCCAGGGGTAAAAAGACATGATAGCCCACACAGCTTTACCAGTACATATCACGTTTACGCTTGAGCTCTGGGCAATTTCGCAAGCTTTTTTGGCTCACCAGGCTGGGGGTGGACAAAAATGGCTCCTTCCGCAATCTTTTTTATCTCACCTGGCTGGGAAGGGACAAAAAATGGCCAATTTCACAAGCTTTATTGCCTCACCAGGCTGGGGATGGACAAAAACAGTTAATTCCGCAAGCTTTTTTTGGCTCACCAGGCGTGGGATGGACCACTGGAGGAACGAAGCCGGACAAGAATAGCTAGGCATGGCTGGACGAAAATGGCTAATTCCGCAATATTTTTGGCTCACCAGGCTGGGGATGGACCACAGGAGGAACGAAGCCGGCCTGGTTGGAGTGCGACTCGGGCGGCTGAGTGTGGACGTTGACCGAGGCCTGCAGGAACGTTTGCTGGATGTTGCGCAGAGTGGTGGGAGTCAACGTGGGGGTCGTGAGGGTCGGCACTCCGCTCTGTACGCCGTCCACTGTGCTCAACTGCAACACAGAATCACAACTGGTTGATTGATCGATTATAAGAAAGTTTTAGCCTCCCTTACTACAACAATGGTGTTCAGAGCACAACTGTAACACAGAATGACAACTTTGAAATGATGAACTCATGGACGTTAACACAAACACTTCAATTCCGCGTGCCATACATACATGTTATTCTGAATCTTGTGGTTATGCACATCTCTCATTTGAGCACATGTTGAAAACAATAGCAGTGAAGTACAAAGAAATCATTTCGAAACTGACACCCTTCTGTCAAATAAACACGACTGAAAACTTACGTAAAAGAATCATGATCCTTCATAAACATTACACCCAATATTGTACCGTAAAAATCCAGAGAGCACACTTTCAAATATTTTCCTAGTTGAACGAACCTAAACTGCATCAACCCTAATTCCAGAGCACAACATCTCACTAACTGAACGGGAGATCTAAATAACTCATTTACGACAGTAAATGAAATGGACTTATTTCTAGGAGATCTCACTTTTAGGATAAAAAACCTACGTGGCTAAGAACATCATGATAAACGTACATAGCAAGCATGTACAATGCTAAACCTAAGTATATGCTCGCACCTAGCATGTATTAGAACGTTAGAGCAGTGCCGCTACACGGTTAGGACAGACAGGCTGCAACTAACGAGCTTCCAGGGTAGGCAGCAGATACAGCCTGGAAGCAGGCATACGCCCACGTCTTCACATCTCCAAGATCACTTCGCACTCCCACCACTACACTCTCAAAACGTACGACGCTCCAGCAGATTAGATTAGATGTTAGTACAAGCCTCCCTAACCGCTAAACAAAAGCGTTCCTAAGAAAGGAAGGCACAATTTAGTCTGGAGATAAGAGAACGCGGAATCTATGCAGAACGGGCATAGAAACAGTAAGTTAAGAAAGAAGTTCATGAAAGTTCTTTCTTCTCCAAAGTCGAAAAAGAAAATAGTAGGTGCTGAAAAACAGGATAGATGTGAACAGAAAAAAGTGGTCCTGAACATAAAAAAAAACATTTTATTCAAACAAAAAGAAGGCCTACCGAACTCTCAGCTCGGGCCCTCACACTTTTCCCCTGGGAGCTCTGATTCCCATAGATACAATAGTTGTGTCCCCCTGAGGCGTCTCCGCTCCGGCATGGTCACCCTTCACCGTCAAAGAGATTTCAAAATCCACTTTCATAAACTGCTCTAACACGCACATTTCATTTGCTGTTAAATTTATTCCCTAGTGTGTTGTTTGGAGTTCATTGCCGAGTGGCAGCTCCTTCCTCATTCTAATGTCGGTCACTACCTGACGTCAGAGTAGGTCTAATGCCGGTGGTTATAATAACGGTGATGTGAGTAGAAAAATGGTTATCAAGGTTATAATAACGGTAATATGAGTAGGAAAATGGTCAACAAGGTTATAATAACGGTAATGTGAGTAGACAAATGGTTAGCAAGGTTATAATAAAGGTCACGTGAGAAGACAAATGGTTAACAAGGTTATAATAACGGTCACGTGAGAAGAAAAATGGTTAACAAGGTTATAATAACGGTCACGTGAGAAGACAAATGGTTAACAAGGTTATAATAACGGTAATGCGAGAAGACAAATGGTTAACAAGGTGCACAATGGAGGTAGGGCACAAGAAGAGTTAGGCCGTGGGCCCGAGTTCGACGGCTGAGTGCACGACGCAAATATAACCATGACTCACTAGGTGGTAACGCACGGTGGATCGCAAGCTTGCTTCGTCATAATTGTACGCTTACAATGAATCAAGGACTCACTCTCTCCCGCTGCATGCCATCTTGAAACGAAACTAGGTTATATTATACGTTAGTTTAAGCTTCCATAACCACTAAAAAAAAAATGCGTTCCGAAGAGAGGAAGAAGGAAGGTCACTTTTAAATGAAGATAAGGAAAACAGTAAGTTGAGAAAAAAGTTTACGAAACAAGATAAAAGTTGAAGAAGAAAGTAGCAGGTACTGAAAAACAGGATAACGCTGAACCGAGAAAAGGTGGTCTTAAACATACCAAAAAAATATTTCATTTCGACAAAAGAAGGCCTACCTAACTCTCAGCTCGGGCCCTTACACATTTTCCCCCTGGGAGCGCCAATTCCCATAGATATAAGTTGTATCCCCCTGAAGGGTAAAACACGAATTTTGCAGCTCCCAGCTATATTCTGGAGACAAAAGAGCAGGTTTTAGAGGCAGAGGGCAGAGTAGGCGGAGCGCACAACTGGGGGCAGAATATGGCAGGACAGGAGCAGTTGGGGCAAAGCGTCCCTGCGCGGCCATGTAAGGAGTTCGGGTCCAGCCAGCAACACCTGTGCGCTCGCCCCTCACCTATGAGTAACAGGAGGCATCCCCGCCGCTATATTTGGCACGCTTACGTCACCCGCAACAATGCACTTCTACAACTCCTCGCCCACTCTCGCTCCAGCTCTCATTAAGCATGCTGTCGTCACTAGTCCGCACTAAGTCAAGAACAGCCTCAGCGACATGACGAATTCTACGAATAACGATGAAAACAGGTCATTCATTGCCAACACACACGCATGACACACCACGTAATCGACGGTTTTGTATACGAGGAATGAGAAACTGAAATCTTCACATTAAAATAAATGCTGTTTCATTAAAGTAGCTAACACACTAAATGTTACTAGAACACACGCGCTTGTAGGGGCACTCTAACCCGTTAAGTACACGCCCAATCCGTGGCTAGACACACAGAAACAAACACAATTGAACGGACAGTCGAAGGGCCCAATTCCACCAGGAAACGATGTGTCGAGGAGTTGAAGAGTATAAAAAAAGTGCTGTTTCATTACCGTAACACACCAAATGCTATCAGAAAATATGCGCTTGTAAGGGCACTGTAGTCCGTAAATACAGATCCAATTCATCGCAAAACACAGAGAACGAAACGCAACTGAATGAGCGGTCGAAGCACCCAATGTCCGCATAAGTGCAGGCCCAACTTATTGCAAAACACACAGAAAGAAAAAAATATAACTTCATGAACCGTTAAAGCGCTCACTTCCCCCACGGTACGTAGCAGAAGAATGAGCGAGTCCATCCATACCTGCTGTGGCTGCGAGAAAGCGTGGTCATAGCGCGGCGGCACGAGCGGGTACGGATCGTGGCAAGGAGGCCACTCTTGATACTGGGGCTGGAAAGGCGGCTGGTGCTGAGTGTAGGCTGGAGGGCAGGGCGGCACACGGCTAGCGGGGAGGTGGTGGTGGTACCAGGTTTGTTGTTGCAGCCCAGCAACGCCGGCCTGGTGCTCGTAGTAGGAGCGCTGGTACGGCTGATACCTCGCGTCCTGGTGCGTGTGGCCAGACACGATACGGCCTGCAGAGTGGCTTGTAGAGTGACCTGCAGAGCGGTCTACAGAGTGGCCTGCAGAGTAGCTTGCAGCTGCAGGGTAGTACGAGGGCTGTGGTAAGCTAGACGGACCAGCAGGGTCGCCGTACCACCACGACGAAAATGGAGGGCGCGAGTTCGTCTCCTGATGGTGGTTCGACTTGGCACTGGATCGAGTGTCACTCCAGTAAGGCCATGAGTTCATATTATTGAACTCATGGCAACAACAAACACTATATCACAAGGCACGAAACTCAAGACCCAGTGAAGATGGGCCTGGTGGCACGAAACTCGGAACCCTGTGAAGACGGGACTGGTGGCACGAAACTCACAACCCAAAGAAGAGGAGTCCTGGAGAGAGAGTGTGTGCAGGGTATCACAGACACATGCAGTGACTCATGACAGACTGAGAGCAGGGCAGTGAGCGCTTGGTTCCTGAGGTGTCTTGGCACTGACGGAGGAAGCTCGGCCGGCCCAGCTCCCGCCCCTCTGTGGTTGCTGACTCACAAGTGGTCGCTCGCTACTGCTGCTGCGAACGTGCGCACTGCAGTGCGGGTGCCATACTGCAGCGAACGCGCGCACTGCAATGTGAGTGCCATACTACAGCAATCCCGCATCGATGTTTGAGTGCAATACTACAGCAAATTCGCACTTTATGAGTGCAATACTGCAGCGAACGTGTGCACTGCATTGCGGGTGCCATACTACGGCGATCCCGTATCAATGTATGAGTGCCATACTGCAGCGAACCTGTGTCGATGTATGAGTGCAATACTGCGGCGAACGCGCGCACTGCATTGCGGGTGTCATACTACAGCGATCCCGTATCAATGTATGAGTGCCATACTGCAGCGAACATGTGTCGATGTGTGAGTGCAATACTGCAGCGAACGCGCGCACTGCATTGCGGGTGTCATACTACAGCGATCACGTATCAATGTATGAGTGCCATACTGCAGCGAACATGTGTCGATGTGTGAGTGCAATACTGCAGCGAACGCGCGCACTGCATTGCGGGTGTCATACTACAGCAATCCCGTATCAATGTATGAGTGCCATACAGCAGCAAATTTGCACTCTATATGAGCGCCTCACTCCAGGGAACGTGTACTAAATGTATGAGTGTAATACTGCAGTGAACTTCCACGCTGCCACGGGCGAGTCGTGCTGTGTGAAACGTGCGGGCCGCTTTGTCCACAAGCAACCTAATTATTTGTAAGGCAGTAATATGCATAGAAAAAAATGAATATTTTTTATCCGGTTTAATTTTCTCAGCCGTCTCAGCGCACACGCGGCTATAGAGAACTCGCAATCTAAGAACTCGATAATCTTATTACTTAAGTCAGGACTGAACTGCATGAACCTTCAATGAACAACCGTACGCTATATGCGTGTCCTCAGTGAAATGCACCATGACGCCGTAAAGCAATTACGATAAGAAGATAAGTCGAAGAAGGCAGGCGCAGCTCAGCAGATAACGACACGTTAATAGAGAGAGGATTTACAAACATCCCTGCTTTAGTCAAGGCTTCCATGCGTAGGCTTTAATGAGGCCGCCTCTCGCTTCAATAACCCCGCCCTTCCAATATGTGTCGCAAATAAAGCTCATTCGTTGATTATATCTGCAAGTTCATTGTGGACAACCAACACTTCCAACACTAAGAACAAAAATGACAAGCATTAAAAGTTGGAACAAAGCCTGACCGTAGCCAAAACAAAACAGATAAGATTATAAGTTAGTTTAATCCTCCTTAACCGCTACAAAAAAAAGCGTATCAAAGAGAGGAAGGAGGAAGGCACCATTTAGCATGCAGATAAGGGAATGAGGAATCTATGTAGAAGGGGGATAGAAACGGTAAGCTGAGAAAGAAGTTCGTGAAATAAGATAAAAGTTGAAGAATGAAGTCAGAGGTGCTGAAAAAAGGACAGCAGTGAGCCGAAAAAAGGTGGTCCTTAACATAGCAAAAAAATATTTTATTTCAACAAAAAGGCCTGCCTAACTCTCAGCTCGGGCCCTCACAATTTCCCCCTGGGAGCGCTAATTCCCATAGATACAATAGCTGTATCCCCCCGAGGGGAGCAAAACAAAACACATCCCTGGTTAAAACTATGAACATGAACACAAGGTCAATAACGAATTAGATACACACTCCATTGTTTACACGTAGGTCACCTGTGATAGAAGAGAAATAATCCACTTGAACAAGTTTTTCATGTTAGAAAGCAGTTCATATCTTACAAAGGTACGCTAGATCCTCGATAGACAAATCGAATTAAATCCTCTCGACATCACCACATGAAGTTACAGCTACACAAAATTTCAACTCAATATGCCATGCGTGCAAATACGGTGAAACTTGTCACTGTTCCCTTTATCACGCTTTGTTGCCTGGAGATGATGTTTGTACATCGAAACGTTGGTTTTTATAGACTCCAGAGGTATTACATTTTTAACGATTGACAACACTGTTCCAATAAAAAAATTATGAGTGAATTTCTTCCACATGATGAACTTGAACGGTTTCACAAAGTTGAAAAATAGGAAAACATGAGACTAAATCTCAATAGCCAGTACACACCGCATAACAGAATCGAGGGAGGTGCCTGTGTCTTCAACGGGAAAAGCAGCCTCGAAACATTTGAGATGACTAACTTCAATGCTAATCTATGCTCTTCCTTCAATGAAAGAGTACGATCGAAATGCTAATCTATTTCACTTTTGAGTCCCCAATTTGAAGCGCATCAACTAAGATGCCTATCGCATTTCTTAATGAAATGTTTATCTATATCACTTTTGAGTCCCATCTACCGCATTTTTTTAATGAAACGCTGATCTATATCACTTTTGAGTCCCATCTACCGCATTTTTCGAATGAAATGCTAACCTATATCACTTTTGAGTCCCATCTACCATATTTTTTTAATGAAATGCTAATTAGATTAGTCGTTAGTTTATCCCTCCCTACCCGCAGCAAAAAATGCGAACCAAAGAGAGGAAGGCACCATTTAGTATGGAGTTAAAGGAAACGCGGAATCTACGCAGAAAGGGCATAGAAACAGTAAGTTGGGAAAGAAGATTATGAAACAAGATAAAAGTTGAAGAAGGAAGTAGTAGGTGCTGAAAAACAGGACAACAGTGAACCGAAAAAAGGTGGTCCTTAAGAAAATAAAAAAATTATTTCAACAAAAAGAAGGGCTACCTAACTCTCAGCGCGGGCCCTCACACATTTCACCCTAGGAGCGCTAATTCCCACAGATATAAGAGTTTTGTCCCCCTGAGGAGGAGGGGGTTGTCACAAAAAGAAGCACCACGCGCTCCTCTCACGTGTTCGTAATCTTTATTTTGGGCAGAAGCCGCAGCTCCAACAACCTTACGTGTGCGCTAAACGAGGACGCAGCGATGGAAATTGTCACCGCACTTCAAGCTTGCGTACCTGCACCATTGAAATTTGTGTACTCCAATATTGCTACATGAAAAGCCCACCCTTCACAGTACATTTATCAAGGATCGGAACTGAGACACAAATAGAAATAAATCATGCATTTCGGCATCACATTCTCGTCAAAGTGTAATTTCAACAGAAAGCTGTTTTGAACTATTTTTCTGGTACTTATTCTGTGCACTGCCGTGGTACTGAGGGCAACTATTTCCCACTTGATTTTTGACACTCCACAGTTTCTAAAACGGATGTTATTTGGAGTTACAGCGATCATATTTCATTTTGTTTTGAATTTACACCAAATAAACATTCCGACAAGAAGGCGAATTTTCACCATATTAATGATTGGGTCCACCATTCAATTTCCTCGTTCCTGTACAGACTTAGGAAACATCCAAGATTACCAAAAAAATTATGCATCGAATATTCTAGGCTTTTCAAGTAAATTTAGAAATAGGCTCGGTGAAAGACGTAGCAAGAAGCGATAAGCCTCCTTTTCTCAATTGAAGCATTTCAAAAATATATCAGTTTTTCTGACAAGCGGTCGATAAGTTGGCGATACGTGACATACGCCACACTATAAGAGCATTGAGCGCAAAAGATTAGATTAGACGTAGTTTAAGCCGCCCTAACCGTCAAAAAAAAACGTTCCGAAAGAGAAAGGAGGAAGGGACCATTTAGTATTGAGATTTGGAACGCAGAATCTATGCAGAAGGGGCATAGAAACAGTAAACTGAAAAAGATGTTTATGAAACAAGATGAAAGTTGAAGAAGAAAGTAGTAGGTGCTGAAAAACAAGACAGCAGTGAACCGAATAAAGGTGGTCTTTAACATAAAAAAAACATTTTATTTCAACAAAAAGAAGGCCTACCTAACTCTCAGCTCGGGCCCTAACACATTTTCCCCCGGGAGCGCTAATTCCCATAGAAACAAGAGTTGTGTCCCCCTAGCTGAGGAGTAGGGTTCAATGAACGGCCAAATGCAGCAACTCGTTCAGTATCCCTGGAGCATCGTCCACAGCTGCTAGAGCAAGTGTTCACATCTGCCTGTTTTGAACGCACACTTACGTAGTGAACTTGAGGGCAGTTGCGTAGATAATTGGAAGTTATCTTTACCGGACAACAAGGCACGTCCTTGACTATATCAAACTGGTTCACGGATAAGCACACTTCACATTCTAAGTTTTTTGCAAGTGGTCACATTTCGCACCAATAATTCTATATTCTAACTCCCTACAACCGCATTTCATCTCCCTAAATTGAAACCATCGAGCAAGAGTGAACTTGCTATGACGGTCACGAAATAAAATTTCCGATATGACCACTCAGTAGCTAAGGATTAACCCTTTGACCGCAATTAGTAAAACTGAAGTTCTATGTTCAACTCAAATTTAAGGTCAATTGTAGTAAGTCATTTTGAAGATGGCACACATTAACTGAATCAGGCCTTCATTAAGCATTAAATAAGCACTCCTTAAAATTGAGTTTGCGACTACTGGTCGGTCAGCATCATTATGAAAATCCCCTCCGTGGCCACCGGCGGCGCACGTTGCGGTCAGAGTGTTAAAATTCCCGATATTTCAAGAGTGCCCAAATTCCTCCGGGGCGCGGTGAGAACAACTCAGACAACGCTCAAGGTTTGCACGCAGCTCGTGCTTGCTGCAATCAAGCCCAATAAAACTACGCAAGGTGAGAACTGATTTTTGTTCAAATAATTTTTAAAACCAGATTTTTTCATCGAAAATTCGATTCGATTAGGAAAGTTAGTTTAACCATAACAGAGGTGTTGAGAAGAAAGGAAGGAAGAAGATTGATTGCTTGATTATAGTTTTAGCCTCCCTTTACCACAACAAAGATATTCAAAGAGAGGAAGAATAAAGACACTATTTAGTATGGAGTTGAGGGAATGCGAAATCTACGCACAAGGAGCATAAAAACAGTAAGCTGAGAAAGAAGTTCACGAAACAAGATAGAAGTGGAAGAAGAAAGTAGTAGGTGTTGAAAAACAGGACATGAATCGAAAAAAGACGTTTCTTAACCGAACAAAACACAAAAAAAAACTTTTATTTCAACAACAAAAAAGGCCTACTGTAAGGCCATTACCAAGATAGATCGACGGAAAATAATACTTCCCTAAAATGAACTGAGCTCGCATATCACAAATACTTGCGAAACATACTTCCGTCACCAACTTAAAATTTTCGTGAGCTTGAAATTAGTTCAAAGCTTATTTTGTCAGTTCAAAAATTCAAAGCTTGAAATTAGCTCAAAGCTTTTAGCTCAGCTCGAAATTTCGCTACTTAGCCGCAGCCACCAGAAACTCTGAAGAAAATTGGAAGTTATCGCAGCGAACAGAACTGTTGAAAAACCCTCGCCTTAATAAATAATCAGTCAGCAACTGACTTCTCTCTTATCCATGATGATCAGGAAGATTCCTATGGAATATCACGCCCATGAAAACACGGCCTCTCTGAGATCAACGGACGGCCCTCAAGAATCCCTAAGACAGGGACGTTAAAAAAAAGGTGACGCCCGACCAGGACTCGCCAAGATAACTGGCGTCCGAATAAGGACTCGCTTACTAAATATCTATCACCTACCTAACTCTCAGCTCGGACCTTCACACATTTTCCCCTAGAAGTGCTAATCCCATAGATCAATAGTGGTATCCCTGTAAGAGGAATTAGTGAAACGATACACAAGAAAATTACACGAATTGCCACCATAATACCATAAATGGCTAGGTTTGCCCAAAAAAATCTCAATTAATGCAGTACGAAAACAACGCGGCCGAATGCACCTCAAATGGTCTGAAACCAGATATTCAGTGTTCCAGCTGTTTCAAAAAAGCTCAAATGTAAGAATTTTTACAAGATAGAACAGTTCTTAGCGCAGCCAAGTCAACTGGGAAACTTTTGGTACTGTCGCTCGGTACTGCTGAGATACGTACTTTTAAAAAAATTATTATTATTATTATAATTATTGTTATTATTACTATTATATAAGAAAGTTCTAGCTTTCCTTTACCACGACAAAGATGTTCTAAGAGAGGAAGAATGAAGGCACCATTTAGAATGGAGTTGAGGGAACGCGGAATCTATGCACAAGGTGCGTAGAAACAGCAAGCTAAGAAAAAAGATCATGAAACACGAAAACGTTGAAGAAGGAAGTAGTAGGTGCTGAAAAAAAGGACAGCAGTGAACCGAAAAAAGATCGTCCGTAACAAAACAAAAACCTATTCTATTTTAACAAAAAGAAAGCCTACCTAACCTTTAACTCGGGCCCTCACATAGTCCCCCTGGGAGCGCTGATTCCCACAGACACAATAGTTGTATCCCCCTGAGGGGACTTTTTTAAAAATCGGGCTCCGGAACACACAATGCAAAGGAAGCAAAGCCAGCAGCGAGCAGAAATGCATGTTGTAGAACTTTTGGTACTGCCGCTCGGTACTGCAAAGATTCATATATATATTTTTTAAATCTACTGCAAAGATACGTATATTTTTTTTAAATCGGGCTCCGGAGCACACAACGCGAAGGAAGCATAGGGAGCAGAGCTGCACGCAGCAGAAGGCCAGAGTTGCACATTCACGTCATGCAGCGCCACATGAGGTAAGCTCTCTGGCACTCCCTCAAATTGCCTGCTGGTCTGCCCCCAGCACAACTCTATACACCACTCTGCATTCACACTGTGACAACTCACCAAAACTACTTCACACACGAAAATTTTTTTTCGACTTTCTGTCTTCAGTTCCAGGCACGCGTTCCCGACACAGCTCACAACACTAGCATCCGCATCCATGCTGAGACAACTCGCCATACTACATCACACACGAAAACTTTTTTCCTGCCTCCAATTACAGGAACGCGTTCCCGACACAACTCTCCACAACACCACCAGCCTCCACATCCATTATCCACTAAAACTACCTCACGCACGAAAATACTTTGTAGACTTTCTGTCTTCAGTTGCAAGCACGCGTTCCCTACAGTTAACATACCAGTCTCCGCATCCACACTGTGATAACTCGCTAACATGAACACTTTGACTGCGCCTGGTAAAACTGAAGTATAATATTCAACTCTAATTTAAAGCCCATTGTCGTAAATAATGTTGAAAATATGAAATATTCACTGAAACATGTCTTCATTTAGGTTTCATTAAGAATTTATGAAAATTGAATATTTGACTACTAGTCGATTAGCAACATTATCAAAATTCCCACCGTGTACCACCGGTGGCTCACGCCGCAGTCAAAGTGTTAACACACACGAAAAAACTTTTCGACTATTTTCTTTAGTTTGATATTTACAAGCTTTAAACACGAGAGGGATTACACAGAAATTAAAGCCGTCTCTCCAGGCAGCCAACTGGGCAAGCTCGTACAACATGGCAGTTGACACGACGGCAACGTCCGAGACGCCTCCCGGCCTATAACTATGCTGGATCTTTAAGAGTCGCTCATGGCGATCAGCCAAAGATACTCGATTCGTAATTGACACGTTGACTGCATTGGATTAAACTGAAGCTCAATATTCAACTTAAATTTAAAATCAACTGTAGTAAGCAATTTTGAAAATAACAAATATCAACTGGATAGTGCCTTCTTTTAGCTTTCATGTAGTATTCATGAGAATAAAAATTTGTGACTACTGGTCGTTCATAAGCATTTTGAAAATCTCCTCCGTGGCCACCGGTTTGAACGCACGTTGCGTTCAAAGTGTTAATACTGTGTTAGAGCATTTCATGAAGAGCTTTAATTTGCTTCGATGATGCGAGGCGAACAACTATCTATTTTTCTCAGGTTCGGTATCGCGCCATCGAAGCAAAATGAAACCCTTCATAAGAAGCTCCCAAGCAATATAAATTCTGAATACCTTCACGTTTTCACGGTCTATATATAGCTGAACGCATCGTACATTTCATGAATATTGATAACCTCCAACGCGTAATGCAAGTGACAAGCAGCACACTTTAATAAAATCAAAATAACACTCGCTTTTGTTATCACACGTAATGGGACTGACGGTCCAGGTAGTAATATCGTGTCGTTAACTTTAAATATTGCCGTACACCAATGTTGTACACACAGCGATACGAATATCAGTGAATAATGCTTTTCATAATTAGCAACACAGTTCATTTATTAGTCAGGTGCGTAATTTCGGTGACTAGTGAGTTGCAGTGAGCTAAAAATTGTACAACAGAAGAGCGTCAAAAACACGGCGATGCACTATGTATTGTACAAACAGTTATACGAATATCAGTGAAGAACGCTTTCCATAAATAGACACACAGTTCATTTATCATTCAGGTGCGTGAACTCGGTGGCCAGTGAGCTAGAAATTCTGGAAGAGAAGAGCGTCACAGACACGACGACTACTTACGCATTACAACATCAGAAAAGGATTAAATCCTCGGAAGAACAAGTCCACTACGTAGAAAGACCTCCTGACCAAGAAGTAAAGTTGAGTGTCAGGACCCCCATCCAGCATCACACAACAATAAAGGCTAAATCATCACGCGATAATTGTCACAGCGTTGAAGGGTTATGATATAGGGACAAAACGGTGAGGTCAGCCGAATCACAGCTTGGATTTCTACGAACTTTAGATTTCTTTTGTTCAAGTGTGGCATGTTCGACAGTTTCAGGGGCCAACAAAACCGTGCTCCAGTGCCCTAGTGGGCACGAAATTTATACTTCTACATATACGTAATTGCTATTACCAAAAATTCAAAGAGCCAAACCTAGGTATTGTTGTTTCTCACTAGGAATTACCTTGTCCTTAAACACGTTCGCTGCCGCTGGACGAACATGTGTGTCCAGCGGTCCCATGTTGAGTAAGGTTGTAAGTAGCAGAATTAAAAAAAACGAATATTAGTGATTAAAATAAAAAATTAAACTTTAACACCTAGAAAAAAAATTGTACCTAGCAAAAGAAGTGTGAAAATATAATAGCATGATGCTTTTTATCCCGTATGCATAAATCTCTTCTAAAAAATATCTTAAAATAATTGAAATGGCGTTTATTCACACAGATACGTAAATGAGCAATTTACCTAGTGGTGAATCGGCAGTGAACGTGTTAACACGTCATTGCCTCCATTTTTCATCTTTTCACCAGGATAGAACGACCGAGAACAATTCATAACAATGAGGCTGTACGGCAGCCGTGGTTCCTAGGCACAGATGCGGGAACGTCAGCGGCGGCAGCAGCACGCCGAGAACAGGTATCGGCCTTTGTGCTGAGAAGTGGTGCAATACGCACACCCCGCTACGTGTCCTCAGCGCAAACAAAGAACACTCAGATAACGTCATAATGAGGAGAACATTCAGATAACTCATAGTAAGGAGAACATCAAAACATTTCTTGTAGTGGGTGAAACTCTCAGATAACGTTATAGTAAGGAGAATATTACACCATTTCTTGCAGCGAGTGAAACAAATAAGGTCATAATGAGAACATTACACCATTTCTTGCAGTGAATGAAACACTCAGATGTCATAATAAAGAGAGCATTACACCATTTCTTGCAGAGTGAAACACTTAAATAACTTATTTGAGTAAAACACTTGGACAATGTCATAATAAGTAGAGCATCAGACCATTTCTTTACGAGAGTGATGAATTCTATGAAGTGAACAAAGAGGAGTATATCGAAGTCATCGGTAATGATAGTATCACCTATTTCATTAAGAAGAAAGGAAGAAGTCTTTAAGTGACATAATACAATAAAAGTATGTAGTATATTTCATTGGTATGTATGTTTCATGGCTTCTGTCGACGTTGAAAATTTGTTCACAAATGTGCCAGTTCGGGAAGCAATAGATATCTGACTCAATCACCTTTTCACTAGTAGCGTTACAACTGTGCTTGGTATGACTAGATCATTATTTTCTACATCATTAGAACTCTGTGTTTAAAGTTCCTTTTTTTTTTGTTTGACGGACAACTTTACAAGCAGCTTGAGGGTTTAGGTATGGGCATGCCTCTTGGTCCAACCTTTGCAAACATATTTATGTACTACCATGAAAAATCATGGTTGAACAATTGTCCAGCTAAGTTTAGACCGGTGTTTTATCAGAGGTATATTGACGACAGCTTTCTTTTATTTCGCCATGCTTCTCATGCCCAACTATTTTTGAATTACCTGAACTCTAAGCATCCAGCTATTAATTTTACTATGGAAGAAGAAAAAGACAACTCTTAAGCATTTTTAGATATTTTATTGAAAGGACAGGGTCGAACACTCCAAACCTCGGTTTTTCGTAAATTATCCTTTTCAGGTTTAGGTTCAAGTTTCTTTAGCCATTGCTCTTTTCAGTTTAGAATCAATAGCTTAAAAACCTTACTGTCCCGCGGGTATAAAATTTGTTCTAATTACCAGTTTCTGCATAATGAGTTAGAATTTTTAACACGCTTTTTTTCCTCCAATGGCTACCCCTGACGTTTAATTCAATTTCATATAAATCGGTTTCTCAATAATATATACCAAATCAGCCCAACTGTTTCTACCGCAGAAAAACAAAAAATGTTCATAACCTTGCCTTATATAGGATCATTATCTGAAACCCTTAGAAAAGAGTTACTAATGTTAATGTCTTCGTTCTTTCCGTATATTTCTTTTCACGTATTGTTAGTAAATAGGTTCACTATTGGGTCAATTTTTCATCTTAAAGATAAACTTCCTGAATGTCTCCGCTCCTGCCTTGTTTATAAATACAGTTGTGCACAATGTGCATCTGCATATGTGGGCTCAACGAGCCGCACATTGCATGTTAGGCGGTCCGAACATGCAATAATAAGTCATACAACAAGCGCACGCCTTTGTCATCCTCCCCATTCCTCAATTAGGTCTCACACAGAGTTTCAATGCAATGCATCAATATCTGAATCAGACTTTTCCATATTAGGTTATTCCAGTAATTCAGTTAAACTTAGAATTTTGGAGTCCCTCTACATCCACAAATTAAAGCCTCAGCTTAATGACATGCAGAGCGCTCACCCTCTTCACATAGTTAGTTAGAACCTTTACTCATCCCCTTGTCACTTTCTTCCATTTTTATGTGTGCCACTGTCGAGATACCAACAGTTTCTCTAGCATAGGTTTTAATGTTTCAGTATTGTCATTTCAGATTGTTTTAGCCAATGATGTATCTAGGTTATTGATGTTTCACTCTTGTCATTTCAGATTGTTTAGCTGAAGATGGGTCTAGGCCCGAAACGTTCTAATTTTGACATGCAGATTTTTAAAAATGATATGTCGCCTGGTTTTTGCCCTTTCGTTCTTATTAAAGTTGTGTTGCATGCAGAACTTACCAATAATATGTAGTCACTAGTCCAACATAATTAATTTACAATGTAATTTACTAATGCTCCACCACTAATATGAATTACTTATCAAAATAGTCATTGAAACCAGTATAACAGATAATCACTCAGTAATACAGCATGATAATACAATGTGTTTACTGCACTAAAAAAGAGCAGAAAGAAAGAAAGCAGATCCTTCAGTGCTGGCAGCACGAGCTACAGGACACTGAAATCTTGCTACCACTACAGAGATCTCACACATCAACTTCATTCCTCTCTCTCTCTCTCTCATATATCAACCATTACACACTTCAAATGAACGCATTTGAACCACTTCAAATGAATGCATTTGAACCAAACAGAACTTGGTAACACGTTGCTTGCAATAGTCGTGCTTAGGTTTTTCCTTCTGCAAAACGACCCATCGATGGGTCGTTTGAAAAATTCTAACAATTTTTTCTAAATTAATAGTATTTAATGGATCCATTGGGTATTTATAAATTTGCTAATCTCTTTTGACTTTAACTTTGAGTTGGATATTGAACTTCAGTTTAACCCATCATAGTCAACGTGTAAAATTACGAACCATCCAATTTCTTACAAACATGATAGTCTAACACATAGCTTTTATTCCTAACCACCACCCTACACAATGTATTTTATGCATCAAAATTTATATGTTTTTCCTGAGATATTTTCAAATTTAGCAAAATAATTGAAGAGAGAAAAGAGGACATAAAGGGCCTACTTTGTTTACTTTGTAGGAGGCAACACTACATCAACAGCCACAATTACTGCAGCTGCTATGCCTATCAACAATTTCTCTTACATGTAGAGTTTGAAATCTTAGTTAAGATTAGATGTTAGTTCAAGCCTCCTAAACCACTAAAAAAAAATATTTCAAAGAGAGAAAGGAGGAAGGCACCATTTAGTATGGAGATAAGGGAATGCAAAATCTATGCAGAGGGGCATAGAAACAGTAAGTTGAGAAAGAAGTTTATGAAACAAGATAAAAGTTGAAGAGAGTAGAAGCTACTGAAAAACAGGACAGCAGTGAACCAAAAAAGGGTGGTCCATAACATAACAAAAACATTTTATTTCAACAAGAAGTAGGCCTACCTAACTCCCAGCTTAGGCCCTCACACATTTTCCCCCTGGGAGTGTTAATTCCTATAGATACAACAGTTGTACCTCCCTAAAAGGATCTTGTTTAAGTTAAATGTCCATGCTTAAATTGTTCTTAAAATTGTTTTTGGTCTATAAAGATTAGAATACTAGCCTTAGCTGCCCTAACCACATGAAAAAGTATTTTCAAAAGAGAAAGAAGAAGGGCACCATTAGTACAAAACAGAGGTAGCATGGAATCTATAAATAAAGAAATGTATTCTCACAACTGGGACATAGAAATGGTAAGATTGAAAAAACTTCACAAGACAATAAAAGTTGTATAAAAAGGAAGTTATAGTTGCTGAAGAAAACTGCAGTAGTAAAAAAATGGTCCAGAACAAAACTTAGGATGGAAGACAAAAGATGGCAAAAAAGGAACACTAAAAGAAGCAAAAAAGGACAAAAAATAAGAGTCCCAAAGATTTATCAATAGTTGAGGTTACCAAACAGCATCTCCCCTGGGGGTGCCAGTCCTTACAGCATAGGATAGACAAACCTCAGTAACCTAAGCTTAATGCTTATGGCTTGAGAGGGCCATAAGCCCTCTCTAAAATATATCTTTCACTGTTTTTAACACATGTACATCCACAACATTAATAAAATGATACAAACTGCACACTGAATTACAACTCACAAATATCATCTACCATCTTGCATGAAGCTTCAAACATAAAAGCAGCAGTGTCTAGAAAGAAAATATTTGGCAGCACTGGTATACTGACTATGACATACTTGCCAATTTGCAAGACTTCACTACTTTAATCCTACAACAAAAATTCTCGTTAGAATTTTTACAATTACAAAGTAAATCACAAGCTATTCAATAAGTGAGTTCTCTCATTTTAATCATTCTGGTGATTAATTTTGTACTGCAGAACATGAAAATGTAAAAAAAAACAGTTCAAGAATCCAGCATAAATACCGATATGCAGTTACTGAAAGCAAAATTATAAAATTTATATACTCAGTCATGAGGGAGTTTAAAATTAAGAGGATACCATCTGTACAGAAAATTTACAGGATTTCCTAATATATTTGTTACATGTTTAATAACTTTAAGCTTTCTTTGCTCTTGAACTTAATTTTATGACTATATTTACTTAATACATAACTAAAAGTAAGACATCAGAACTTGATAGTAAATTTGGTTACAGATAATTTAGCAAATTCAATACTTGAATCTGTAAAAATTTAAACAACCCAGCTCTATCAATAGCTTGTCTTTAGTTTTTGAACTATAGTTTAAATTCCTCTGAATACAACATGCTGAACGCACCATTTGAGTCAAGCCACACTTGCTTTGCTAATTTTCTGGACGGCCTGATCAGATCGCCTCCAACTCTTAATCTGCCAACTTCACCTATCTAGTAAATTGTACTTTCCATAAACTAAGCCTACGCAGCCTTCATTCGGACGCCCTGCCCTGCGCAACCTCCCCTGCAACCAACTCAGGGATGCTGGTAGTTTACGTCCGCTTCTATCGATGATCGTGCGGACGTAAGATGAGAGGCTGAGGCGCCTTCCCTGCTTCTGCTACCTGCATCGCTCACCCGTCTACTTGCCTGACTTTGCTTGGCAGCACGTCCTGAGGCTCACGGGTACTTTAGAGGTTTGTGGACTACAGTTTCATGACCAACTGCTAGCCAGTCCGTGAGCTGGGTATTTAGGACGTTTCCCCATGCATTCTTTAAATTATTAACTACAAACTAAAAACTATTAACTATAACTTATAACCTAAGAACCATTAACTATAACTTATAACCTAAGAACCATTAACTATAACTTATAACCTAAAAACCATTAACTATAACTTATAACCTAAAAACCATTAACTTACTATAACTTTGCATAACAAAGATATTTATACTTGATTTATAATTAAAACAGTATCTTAACAAACTATAGATCATTAGAATAGATTATTAGCTAGTTTAACTCCCTATCTTCAACATATGAGATCCAAAGAGAGGAAGGAAGAAGGCATCATTTAGTATGGAGTTAAGGGAACGTGGAATCTATGCAGAAAGGGCATGGAAACAGTAAGATGAGAAAGAAGTTCATGAAACAAAATCAAAGTTGAAGAAGAAAGTAGTAGGGGCTAAAAAATAGGACAGCAGTGAACCGAAAAAAGATGGTCCGTAACAAAACAAAAACCTACGTTATTTTAACGAAAAGAAAGCCTACCTAACCTTTAGCTCGGGCCCACACATAGTCCCCCTGGGAGCGCTAATTCCCATAGATACAATAGTTGTATCCCCCTGAGGGGTTACAAACTATAATGAACTTAGCAGAGCACGGGTGCAGTACTTTCTATGACGGCATCATCATCACAGACGGCAAGTCGAACGTCCACCTGTCTCCCAGAAGCCCAGCTCTGAAGAGTTATTAATTTTGTTGCCCTTAACTTTATCGTTTTCTGCATTTTGTTTGAAATGTCACTCCGACATTTCTCAAAAAAAAAAACGCTTATTTGCCCTATAATTGGATATTTTGTGTATTTACTCTCCTCTAATAATATTTTTACCTACAACATATTTCACAATGTGATGCACTACCTTCATTTAAATAAATTGTAAATTTCCTTTACTTTTTGACACTGTCATGTTTCTCATATTCAACTGAGTAAGACTTTACCGAGGATTCACATTAATTACAATTTTATCAAATAAGACATCAGCTCAAGGTTAAGATAACAGCCCTAAAAAAGTACTTTGGTAAAAAGTATGCAACACACTACTGTGTGTTGATCCAAACATTTGCATCAATTTGGAAATCCAACTACATTTAACCAGTCCCAGCTAAGAAATATTAACTTGCTCAAATTCACTTTTGATTTTTAAATAACTAGGCAATAACTTGGCCTTGATATTGTTTTTTTATCAACATGTTGTTGTAACTAATATTCAACAGCTACTCTTGTTGAATGTGGTGTTGGAAAGGTCACTTTTAACTGTATCCACTCTAATCAGTCCAAAAGCACATACACCAGTGGTTGGTGGATTTATTACCACAAGGGATCTTGATAAACTCCCTTGAGATAAACTGACTGGAAAATTAGTGGCCAAGGTTGCACAAGTTTGTTGTGGGTTGAGATTTGTTACTCAGTAGGCCCTTATCTTTCATTTTTTTACTTATGTTTCTCTCTCTGTTGCAAGGAAGCCAGAGTACTTGGAAATTAGATTTTTGCATGTGTGTCTTTGCCTTTCATTTTTCAGTCTCATTTCACTTTTAAACTTATTCAGATTTTTTTCTTGGCAGCAGAGCATGCTATCTAAATCAAAATACTCCAATTTTACATACTTGCAATGCTACTTCATAATGTATGTACCTCCATGGTCATTGCTTAACAAAGCCCAAACCATAGTTAAACCTTGACAACAGTGATGAGTTTTGAAGTTGTTAAAAATGTTATAAATAACGTACTTTAACTCTGTAAAATAAATACTATTAGTATAAAAAGATTGATAAAAATTTTTCAAACGACGCATAAATGGGTCATTTTACAGCAGTAGAAACTTAAGCACAACCCACTGGTGGATTATACTGCAATGAATGTACTAATATGTACTAATTTATGAAGCCCAATGCCAGCACAACCTTCAGAGGAGCTGGCAAGCACTTTTCATTAAGCTAACCATGCATATATTGACATATTCAGCTCAATTTTTTCAATTAAAAATTTATAATTTTTTATAATAAATATTTTATACTTATTTTCCTTACTACTTATTAGAAACATAATTAAATCTTTTCAAATTTTATGACCTAGGGTAAGTTCCGTTATTTTGATTGTTCATTGTGATCCAAAAATCATTGATATGGTAATAACACTACCAGTTGGAAAACTACAAGTTGTTAATGTTGGTAGTGTGTAACAAGGTTCACCCTCACACTAGCTATCTAATACTAGTAGTGTTATTTCCATTTAAATGCTATCTGTATGATAATGAGAAGCGGTTGAAATAATGGAAATTAACCTATTAAATAAAAACTTTAGATTGTGTAATTGATTTTGTGAGCAAGTATAAATCAATTTTTAGTTTGAAATTTCAAAAGGTGTCGAAAGTGTATAATTATCTTTGAAATTTGTACAGAACATTTTATACAACTGTAATCATGAAAGTAATATACAATAAATTTCATACCAAATACACAGTTAGAAAATGCAATCATTACCTAAGACAGGGACAAATTTTTTTGATTTCCAACTACATACATGAAAAATACTTAAAATCAGATCACTATAAGAAATTACACAAATTCAAATAACCCCAGGCAAATTTTGAAAGATGCATATGTTTGGCACCTAACAAAATGCTGCTTGGGACTTTTACCATAACAGATCAATAAACTCTAGACCAAGCAAACATTGATTAAAGAAAACTTTTACATGTGCATGCTTACCATACCTCAGAGACTTACAAACCCTAAAAGGCACTACCAGAACTTGAGAGAAAAGTTAGATTGTGGCGGATTTGGGTGTGGTTCATTGATACCATATTAAAAATTTTGCAGCCTGACAACTATAACAGAGCCCTTTATTGAATGTCTAAGCCATTTAAAAAAAAAAGAGGTGATCTTACCAGTATTCGTGTGATAGTCGGAGTGTCAGGTGCCGGGTCTACTGCAGGTGACGCTGGTCGGTACAGTTCCGGCACAGCGTGGGCTTCACTTATGACAGTCACAACACGGTCGACACCACCACAGTTATTGCTCGTAGTTGATATCGCAAGGTCTGTAATGTCTACGCTTAACGATGAGCGTCCACTGTCAGGCACACTTGTTACAACTGAGGGTAGTTCAGCCTCCACACCAATTGTATGTGCTGACAGGCCAGTGTCGCAATAACGAGTAAACATGGCGTTAGGCTACGACCAGCTCGCGATGGCTCATGCACGGGGAATTTCCTCTCAGCTGAGCTTCCTGTGGCTTTCGAGAGATGACTAACACCCGGACGACTGTCGTCACTGTTAAACGTTGCAGCGCACCAACCTCTCTTATGGAGGATGACTCATCCACTGACAATTTCTCTGAATACAACGGCTGGTCACTTCACCAGAACCAAAAGTTTCGTTCAACAGCTTCTCACACATAAAGTTTTCTAATGAGTATTTGACATGATTATTTACCACTGAAGCCCCTCAAGCTTTATAAAAACATTGATTTTAAAATTAATGATGAACATTTGGCAATAAACTATTTCGCTATAAGTGAATAACAAAGTTTACCTAAGTGTTTAAAAATCTGTCCGAAATATTGTGAATTATCATTTAACCATACCTAAAAGAAGGATATGACGTAAGCTAGAGCCAAGACATTATTGTTTCTCTATTGAATGTATGCATGATCACGTTTTGCAAACAGAGAATATTAAAAAATGATGATAACAAGTTATTTTGCAAATAACCCAATGTTCTATAGCTCAGTACAGCGAGATATTATTGATCTCTTGAATACATATAGAAAGAGCGACAGTTGGCAGTAGAACAACTTTCATGTTCATGATTTAACACACGAGTTCTTTTTATATTCTTGTTGACTAAAAGAAATTTGTCAGTCTAGTTTGATTGCTTTACCTGACTAGTAGACGACGTTTAGACCAACAGGTTAATACAGATAGCGGTGTGTGGAATCAACAAATTAGATTCTTAGAATGACGCTGCGAGGGTTCTAGGTATTGCGTCACTGCAGTGTTTGGCACTTTAAAAACTTTTCATTTCCAAAAATTAATCAGCTTTCAAACAAAACAACGTAGTTCGTTGTATGCTGCTAATTTACACAAAGAAAGAGAACACATTTGATGATAAAAAAATGCACCCAATGTGGGAATTTGTAGTGAAATTTTAGTTAGAAAATTCATTTACTATAAGCTTGTGCATTGGTACGCTGAAAACTTAGTGAAATTTTTCATTGCATTGTTACGATGAAAACTTAGTGATATTTTTAATATCTAACACACAATATTAACATCATAGAGAAAATTAACAACGAGGCTTTTTAAGTAATCTCCCATGAGGTGATCAAATTCATTAGGAAACTATGGTAAAAAACTTAGTGTACCTATGTTCCGAAATCAAAACTAATTAGCGATATAAGATACATCGTACATGTGCATTATATACTATCATATAGTTGAAAGAAAGTATTGTTTAATATTCTGGTCAACGTTTTTCTCAGATGTATCGATGTGTCTCCTTCCCATTGTTTATTGTTTTCTCACCATTTCAAAATCATTCGCGAAGATGTTTCAATCGATTTCGGCTGAGCTGGGGGGGGG